>JAYJMB010032899.1:0-35451 GCA_036873735.1 Pouteria campechiana
CCCTTACTCACACTACTACAGAAAATTAGATTGGAGCAAGGTTCTAAATTTGGGTGCCCACGACAGCACCACCACTAATTCATCAAGAAAACTTTTAGATTCAAGTTCAGAAGTTACTTCATCTTCATGGATGGCCATGAAGCTGATTCTGGTGTGGTATTCTCCTTGATCTCCTTTTGTAGGTGACAATCTATTGAATTTTGCTTCATTTTTATCCTTAGTGTCACTTGCACTTTCATGTAGCATATTTTTAATCATTTTGCATGCTGCAAGTGCATTCTTCTTTTTGTTAAAGCTTTTATTGGTGCTGTTTTTGTTTTTCAGGATATAAATTATGCTTTTTGTTCTACTTCTTCCCTTGCCTCTTATTAGGCTCTTGGAAGTCATAACTCTTGTGGCTAGGCTTGCCATAGTTGTAGCTAGTGGGAACATCTTTTCTCTTGTCTTTGTTTCTAAAATTTTGGAATTATGCTTAATCTTCCTCTTGAACATGATTTTGAATCTTCTGCTCAGCATCACCATGTCATTCTCATTTTCAGCTCCACTAATTGAAGCTTCACTTTGTGAATCATCTTCTAATTTAGCTCTTAGTACTATTGATTTCTTTCCTTTTGGTTCTTCTAGAGCTCTCTACTTTGTTAGAACTTTGTGGGTCATGAGCGAACTCATAAGCTCTTCAACTTTTATCTTATCCAGGTATCTTGCTTCCTGAATACGTATAACCTTTGCCATCCACTGCCTTGGTGTAATGCCCCACCTTCCAAGACACTATGGTCAATATTTTCCTATGATTTCACTATAATTTTCCCACTTCTAGGGTTGGGGTGCTCTAACACCATTCATTAACGCTCGCCCGGGGGCCTATGCATTTTCACTTTACCCTATAATTTCCCTATTATTAAGGAAAATATTCTACCTAAAATCTAGTAGAGACTCCTCTAAAATATCAAGATCTATACCTATGCATACATTAATATATAAAATTAAAATTTTTAATGGCTATAAAGAAATGCTAACCTTCATAAAACACACACTCACAGGTGCCCATTCACCCACAACTATATGCCCAAGATCAAAACCAATCATGATGGCAATCTATCTTCCTAGAATAATATAATTCCAATCACAATAATATAGTTAGTTCACTACGACATTCCATACAATTGATTGTACATCATATGAAATCTTTTGAATAGAATTACACAACCAAATTACATTTACAAATCATTATACCACAAGGAAAATGTCTTTAGATCTTGTCTTTTAGTCCCAACCCACAGTTGGGATTCTTTACCTGACCTGCTAGCTAAAAATTAAAATTTTTAATCAAGCCTATTCCATCCAAGAATAGTCACAGTGTACCATCTCAAAATCTCAACATGTTATGTCAAATCTCATCACGTAGTAAGAGAATACATAATCAAATCTACATCTCATATAAGCTTATCTGATCATATGTTTGGGGGATACTCACTTATCCCTCATCCTCACATATAGGCCGGCATACATACACACCAATACAGCTCAAATCCATGGGATATCATTATCCCTTTCATTAAGATATCCATACACAAGAATAACAAGGGATTACATAACAAGATTGGATACTCTCTATCCCTTCACATCCAAGTCCTCACACAAAGGGTTTCAACAGGCATATTCATTATCCCAGGATATTCATTATCCCTTATCAACTCATGCATTCAGAATAACCATAGAATAACCCACTCATATAGGTTCATGACCTTGGAGATCCACATAAATCCCAATACACATATATAATCACATTACAACATAATAAATCATGGGATGTTTACAATCCTAAACATTTCACATGATTACACATACTTCACACAAACACAAGAGATTATGGGATAATAATTATTGCCATTCACTTATACATGTCACAAGCAAGATATAGGATAATGAACATACCAACGTTCCATACATCCACATACCCACTTATCATAACAGTAACCCATGGGATAACTACTATTCCCATCCAATCACATAGTCACACAAGGACAACCTACTTACCACATGATGAGTCCACTTACAGTCCTTAGATTCTTAGGCTTAGCTTCCCAAATTTATGCTCAATTAGTCCTATACTGTAAAGCCCCGCACCCCCACCCGATACAGTTTGACCATCCGATACATTATGCTTTATTGGGTCTATGCCGGACATTATAACTTTCTTTCTTTTTAAGGGAAGTCTTCCTATAATTTCACTATTCCACATTTTTAAGGGAAAAATTCTACCTAAATTTTAGTAGAATCTCTCCTAAAATATTAGGATCTAGAATGTGATATATAACGATCAAATAAATTTCTAATATAAAATATAATCATTAATAATAACATAACCATAAAATCATTAAACATTTCCACCTTACCCACAACCTAGAATCTAAATCATACCATGATGGCAATAACATACTCCAGCTCAATAACAAATATATCTATTACTAATATGACATGCCATAACACTACAATTGTACATCATGTACAATGATTAAAATTATACAATTTATTTTACAAAAATAAACAAAGGGATTCTAGCCCTGACATTTTACCATTCATCACTATATCTTCTACCCTCTCTTACCAATCCCAATTTACAATTGAGGATCTTCATCTGACCTGTCAACTAAAATTTTAAACAAGAAAGTGTGAGTCCAAGCAACTCCATAAGTAGGCAGCAAAAGAAAATAATAATCAACACCTATGAACATGAGATTATTACAATCTTTATCACAATCATAACATTTACAATCATGCCCAACATTCCAATATAAATACATAACTCTTTCCGTTCCATCCCACAATTTCTTAATACCATAATTATATGACATCATTCACCATAGTACAATATATACGTTCATTCCAAAACCAAAGTGAGGAATATTATACCTTCCCCTCACTCAAGTATTCACATGAAACTTTATGAAACATACTAGTCATCAAAAACTTGGGATATAGAATTCTTTTATCCTCAACAAACAGACATCCATACACCAGATTAAGTATCATAAGATACTCATTCAATTCTCATTATGAATCTCATCATAACCAAACACTAATAACTTCCATTTAGAGAATATTCATTATGCCAAATTCTCAAGCCTTTACCAAATTTGAATAAACATCAACCATAAACTATCATAGAATCTAAACTTACGTATTCATAATAAATGGGATATCCACTATCCCCAAGCATGATATACAAGCCCAGATGCAACCAATTGAACAAATTCACCCACATTCAATCAAAAAGGGGGCCTACTTTGAGTGAACCATCCTTCATTCTCCCAGCATCATTCCTTTTCATCCTTCTTAGATCACCTCGTATAGGGCAATAATCCCAATCATTTAGAATTCAAATTGGCTTATTCATCTCAAGCCAATAGATTACTCTTTTACATATCATTGGTTACACAAGGTTATCAAACCTTCATTCATTGCTAATTATTTCCCAAAGCACATACATCATGTATTCCATACATTGTATTAATAACCCTCTCATTGAAACATTTCATGTAGGTTATTAATAACCCTCTCATTGAAACATTTCATGTAGATTATAATTATCATTTAATTTTTAGCAATTCAACATGGATAATCAAGGAGATCCATATTGATCCTCATATAATTATTTGACAATTCATTATGCAAATGCTTTAATGTCTTACAAGCATCCATAACTTACAAGCTATTCTCTCACATGGGATCTGGATCTTTCACTCCCAATTATTCATCATGATTTCAATATATATTCAACATCAAACCTACTTCAATAACATGCTCGTTATGCTTATAATTCAATTATCCCAAGCATACTTACGTTTTTATACAAAATCCTCATTTACTAGTCACAAGGACTGTCCACAACTAGAATTCATGCATAATCTCATTTTATCAAATCTAAGTCATGACACAACCATTATAATCAAATTATTAATCAAATCCCCTTATCAATTACATGGTTTAATACACATTTTTACCCAAAACATCATTGTTCATAGCTCATACGAAACCCTAACAAACCAAAATCATGAATTCTCATGCTTAAACAAGCTACAAAATGTTACTAAGCATGAATTACTCATTTCCCCATGATTATTAAACAAAATTATTAAATTCCTCAAATTCTATTATTCATAGAAATCCTAACTTAGCAATATTCATAATTTCTCATGCCAAATCACAATAATTACTCTATTAAATTTTTTCCTTAAGAAATTTTAAGCACATGCATTAATTTAATCCCCCAAATTCACCTTTTTCTCAAAACGCTAAAATCCAAAATCTAAGATTTGATTGTGATATTGGGCTTACCTTCATTGAAAAGTGTAGTCGTCCTCCCCAAATGCATAACCAAGCTCCCAGCTCCATGTTTCACCTTCCATTGGAGGAAATTAGCTTTTTCTTCTATTTTCTTTCATTTTTAATGGATCGAATGGGCAAAAATTAGGTTCAATAGAAAGATCATAAGTTTTTATAGCTAGGCAAGATGATTTCCTTGCTGAAATTGTTAGAAATCAAGTTAAAAGGGGCTAGGGTAAAGGGGAGAAAGAAAGGGATAAAAATCCTAAAAAATGGAACAAGTTTGGGGTCGAAAAGTTGGCCCCATTTTTAAACCACCAATTGATGCCGTCGGCGCTCCCTTGCTACCATTGCTTGCCCCCTTCGAAGATGACCAGCGTCGCTGGTGCCAGTCTGCTGGCTCCCAAAATAATGGATTTTTCATCCACTTTTTCAATTTGTTTTCTTATATATTTTTGCCATTATACATTCCATAAAATCTTAACATTAAAGGATATGTTTGATCCTCATTTTATGCATGATAAAAATGCATTAAATTTTTTATCATATAAATCCAGATCATATCCAATATATGGCATCATACTCAATTTAACAATTCATTCCACATAAAATATAACATAATTACATAAAATTTTACATCAATTAACTCGTAAGCAAGCCATATAATCATGCACATATTATTTTACTTGACTCAATTTCATAAAATTTTCATATACTTCATACATACTTCACTCATTCCATTGAAAAATCATATTTCTCCATTAATCAACACATATACAATTACTTAGTCTCATAAAACACAACTTTACACTTAAGTTCATTTTATTCATATTAATGCTAAGGCCTAAAATTTAACACCCTAGGTGTTACAGTCTTCCCCCCTTACAAAAGTTTCATCCATGAAACTTTAAGTGTCACTAAACAAGTTAAAATATCAATTTTCATCTCAATCGCACTATGCTTCCACAATGCACTCTAATATTCAATTCAATCAAAATATAAAGTCTATTCTCATCATTCCACACCTTACAGATCTATATCCACATTATACATCACAGAAATTATGTTTTCATAATTATCTAATTTGAACATTTATGATATATCGTCTTATTTAAAGTAACAATCAAAATAACATTGGCATTATCATTCAACATCACATTATGTCCCATATTAGAGTTACAATTATCGATTAGCTCGACAAAAATTGTAAATCAATTATCTCAAAATATGTTATTTGCCACTAAATGTTGATCAGATTTCGCCTCTTGCAGCCCTGTGTTAGTCACGCAATTGATTTGATAAGGAGTTACAAGAATGAGCTAAATATGTAGTTTTACACCAACTAAATAAATCATTCTACAAAGAATATAATTTACCTTCGGCTTCATAGATTATCAATTTATAAATAGCCTTAACTGTTTCAAGAAATCAAGAAAGTATTGTATTTACTATTACAATACGCATATATGATCTTGCAATCACTCAAACCACTTGTGACGCCCAAGTTTATGAATCATCTTTAATGAAAACATCTCCATCAAGTATGATAGCCTTTTATATTAATTACAAATGGACATATATCAATTCATTATTTTCAATCATGGCATTTATATCTAACAAGTCATTCAAGTAAAATGCTCACAACAAAGTCATTCAGTAATATATCATCCTTTATCACGATCAATCATAATCATAAAATATGTCAGCATTACTTAGTCATATCATGTAGTCATAACTCATAACTAATTTAATCCAATTATCACATATTATGCCTGTTGGTCTAGTGCTATGGTAAAATACAAAGTAAGCAGAAATAATTTGAATACAATGCACCAATAATGAGATAAAAATAAGAACACAAAACTTTTAGTAGTTCAACACTCTCTACCTACTCCACTCTCCAAGTCAAAATCCTAAACTTGGGTTCCACTAGTCAACTTAATCCCAAAGTTACAAGTGGTAAATTTTTCTATGCTCTGGATTTCCCATTCCACGTAACAATATAGATGAATCACTTACACACCCTGTAATGATTCAACTATCTCTTGGTTTGCATCTCAAACCAAGGTACAATTTGCACAATGAAATAAATAATATAAATCTTACAACCAGTATAGATCTTAGGTGACTTTACTGCTTCATATTACTTCAGTCATCATACACCTTCAAAATAGAGGTTTCACTCTTTTGGCAATTTTGAATTCTTGATTCTCTCTCTCACAATCACCTTCAAGATTTCTCACTTTGAAGTCACATATATTCTTTGACATATCTCCCATTAAATAGATGTTCAACTATTGGGAGACAATCTCTCAAAAGAGGTTGAAGAAGAAGTCGAAGAGGCTTGAAAATTGGATCTTGTAACTGCTAGCAACAAACCAAAAACCATTGACATTTTACTAAAAACCGTCGACATTTTTCTTCATAAGAAAATTCATTCAGGTTCAACCTCACCGGATTAGTCTCTGACTCTAAATCAGTCGAGGTTGAACATCACCTGATTCAAAATCGTTGACATTTTGACATAAAACATGCATGGATTTTACCAAAAACTTCAACTGATTTCCCAGTCAGTTGAGTATATTCTTTAACCTATTTTCAAACCTGTTTACATTCATTCTATCAAATCATTCACACACATTAATCGATACTTTTGACAATCAAAGTATGATTATAAACACTCATTTACATCAATCCACTCTACATAAAAATGTGTATCAATCTACATAAAACACATCAATGATTCATTCATGTTTGTTCATCTTCAAAATAGGAGTCAACCAATTCTCCCCTTTTTTGATGATGACAAAACAACCAATGAATGAACTAAAATAACATTCCTCCCCCTGTCAAGATGCAATCATGTTAACCATCTAACCATCCATGCTTATTTTCTCCCCCTTTTTGTCAGAAGCAAAAAGAAGGGATTGCAACACTGCAGAATGTGAAGATAAATGCAATAAACAAGATGCAATTTATAAAAATAAAGTCATAAGTTTGTGAATATCAATAGTGATTCAAAGAGTTACGATGTAAGCTTAAACACACAATAATAACAAGACAGTTAAAGTATCTTCAAGTCATAAAAACTAGAGTTAAAAAAAATGAGTTTGACTCTTCAATGACAAGATAACTTTGGAGGGGGTGGTTGGCTCTTATTCTAAGTTGAGTCAGATTGGTCAACGGAGGATGAGGCATAGATTTGCTCCCTTATGTATACCTGCAAGTTAGTCTTAAGAGTTCCTAGACTAGCTACAAGTAAAGCCTGCAAAGTAGAAACATCAAGCAAGGAGGAAGTTGTAGGAGTTGTGATATGAGGTGTAGAAGTAGAAGTTGGAATGGTATGAGGTGGTCTTAGAATGGATGTGGCAGGAGTGTATCAAATATAAAAAATAGTAGCTGCTGAGTCATCTTCGGCCTGAAGATCCTTCCTTCTCTTTCCTTGAGAACCATCCTCTTCATCTAAATCTTCATCCTTTCCCAGAACAGTGTGAAATAAATCTTTTTCACCCTCATCATTTCCTTCAAATGCTTCCGTTCTTGCTTGTGGATGACGTTGAATAGGAATCCCATCATCATTTTCACCAAGTACATCTAAAATGTACCTCCACTTACCATCATTGTATTTGATATATCTCATTCTTCTAAGTGTTCCAATATTTATCTCATTGTAGCTTGATGGACAAGTTGGAACATCATCAGAAAGATCTCTTTCATAGTGTTGAAATAATCTTGTCAAATACATGGCATATGGAAGATGTCCATTAGCTTTATCTTTTTAATTGAACATATATATAAGCATTGCATCCACAAGATCATACTCCAGGTTATAGATGATGCAGTAGATTAAAACAAATTCATGAATACTAACTGTATCATGTCCTCCATTCCTTAGAAACAAACAATGGGTCACTATATGATGTATGAGTTTAAACTCCATAGAAGAAAAATCTTTGTTTATGAATCCTCCTTTCCTATTTGATAGTGACTTCTTACCAGTTAAACATTCAACAACTTCCTTTCTATCATACATTTTATCAGTAGTAACATATGGAAGTTTCATTATTGAAGCAAACTCTTCAGTAATGAAACCAATTTCTTTCCCTCTGAGATATGTTGAGTAAACATAAACATATACTCCATCCTCACCTTCTTTCTCAATCAGATAGAAATAGAATAACTTCACCAATTCATCATAAATCATCAACCTTTCAGAAAGAAACTCAAAAATCCCAAATTTCCTTAACTAATTGACACAAAACCCCTTCATCTTCAAAGAATTTGTAACTCAAGAACTTACCTCATGTACAATTCTTACGCCCAAATCTGGTATAGAAATCAGACTTGTCTTTCTTGAATCTGAAATTCTTCAAGGATGGGTCCACTGAGACTTGTTTTTTAGGTAATGAGGTGGGTTTCTTTTGATGTGGTGTAGCAACTCATTTCCTTGGAGTGAATCTTCCTGGAATGGATGTCTTAGAAATGGATTTGGATTTTGGGTTAGTGGAGATGGTTTGTTTTTTGAAGGTATGCTTTTCCCATGTTTAGGTTTGGGAGAAGTATTAGTAGGAGATGGAGAAGGTTCATTTGGGGTTTGTAGTTCAAATTCTAGAGGAACTTGTTCTTCATCAAGATCTATTGGATCCTCAGGAGTTGTTTATCTTCCTCGAGTTTGTCTGACTGGAGTTTCTAATGGTTCTTGAATAGAAATTCATCATGTTCTTCTCCTTGTTTTAGGAGGAGAAAGTCTAGATTCAGAGGCATCCACCATCTTCCTCTTTCCCTTTCCCTCGTAGGATGGCTTCTTTAACATAGCAACTTTCTGTCAGAAAGACTGAGATAAAAATGAATATTTTATAATTCAAGGCTCAAGTTGACAAAATATAAAGGATTGGACTTAACTTATATGTAAGCAAATAAAAGGATTTGTTCAAATTCAATAAGAACAGAAAGTTTGAATAGAGCAAACTGATAAAATAGAACTTATCCTCAACACAATTATTTGTATATGGTAGTTATTTTTGTCACAACCACAACACAACAATCCATGTTGCAATGACTTTCAACCAAGCAAAGTTTATCTACACTAGTCATAGAATAATCACAAATCTAACTTGAAGAACATTCAATTAGGTGCAGGAACCAAAAAAACACTATAAACTTAGATAGAAATAGGGGTTACAAATAATCGAGATAAGATCTATGGGTACATACACAAATGAGATTAACTTGCAATGTAGAATCACAAGTATTCATGGAGTGAATCATCAAGAATATGAAAGAAATGTGTAAGTACAACCCATAAATCAGGATGTTTTTCTTCTCAAAACATCCCCAAACAGAGTATCTCCACATAAACTTGATATTTAACCATACTATTAATCAGATGATATGGAAATATAACATGCAATAAGAATGTATGAACAATTTTCAGACTAAAGGAGGATTTTTACAATTTTTCAAAACCCTAAACAGTCCCCAAATTTTGATTTTGAATTATAGTAAAGGAAAACCCTTTCCTAAAAACAATGATACATGCTCAAACATCTTAGGGCATTGATTTTGCATAAGAAAAGCGTGAAGGAACTTGGGGATTTAGAAGAAAAACCCCAAAATCATGAAATCTAGAGCCCAAATGAAAAACCCATTGAAGATTCTTGATGAACAGAGCATTACCATGATTTTTGTGAAGAAGGATGTGAAGAATCAACTCAAATGCATCCGGACGAGCAATGGAGAGAGGAAAGAAGCTTGAGGAGTCAAATGGGTTTCTTAGAAATGTAAAACCCTAGTTTTAAGAAGAAAAATGTAACTTTCCTATGATAATCACGCATTTAATTTATGTCGTTGGTTCTGAATCCATTGACATTTTAATCTGTCAATGTTTATAATTTGTCAATGTTTTTGTAGAATATAATCCGTTGACATTTTATAACATAGAGAAAATTCACACATATATGTTTTTTTTATTTTATGCATGCTATGCATCATGCAAGTGGATCAATAATGCGTAACTCTTTTTTAATTTGCAAAAACCTATCAGTGGGAAGTGGTTTTATGAAAATGTCTATCAGTTGATTTTCAATAGGAATAAATTCAACAGAAATGTCTTTCAATTGAACATGATCCCTAATGAAATGACATATTATCTCAATGTGTTTAGAATGTGAATGTAACACAAGATTTTTAGTCAAATTTATTATGCTTGTATTATCACTTTTGATTGGCACAAATTTCACATTAAAGTCATAATCGTTTAACTGTTGTTTTATCCAATGTATTTGTGCACAACAACTAGTTGCAACTATGTATTTAGCTTCAGTTATTAATAGTGCAATAGTACTTTGTTTCCTAGAGTACCAGGATACAAGCATACTTTCTAAAAATTGGCAAGTTCCACTTGTACTTTTTCTATCTACTTTGTATCCTGCATAGTCGATATCAGAATAGCCAACTAAATCAAATGATGATCCTCTAGGATACCATAATCCCAAATGAAGAGTTTCCATAAGATATTTAAATATACATTTAACTGCAGATAGAGTGACACCTTTTGATTTGACTAAAATTGAGCACACATACACACACTAAATAGAATGTCAGGTCTACTAGCATTCAAATATAACAGTGAACCAATCATGCTTCTATATAATCTTTGGTCTAGAATTTTACCACTTTCATTCTTATCTATTTTAATGCTAGCACTCATAGGGGTAGGCATGCATTTTAAGTTTTCCATTTTAAAATTTTTTAACATTTCTTTTGTGTATTTGGATTATGAAATAAAAATACCTTCATCAGTTTGCTTTACCTGTAGTCCAAGCAAAAATGTCACTTCACCCATCATACTCATTTCAAATTCACTTTTCATCAAAATTTCAAACTCCATCCAATATTGCTCATTTGTTGATCCAAAAATGATATCATCCCCATAGATTTGTGCAACAAGAATGTCTGAATGAATATGTTTAATGAAAAGAGTGATGTCAACCTTACCTCTTTGAAACTTTTTACTAAGTAAGAATCCGCTCAATCTTTCATACCAAGATCTTGGAGCTTATTTAAGACCATATAATGCTTTTATGAGTTTAAATACATAATTAGGGTGTTCATGATCTTCAAAACCTGAAGGTTATTTAACATAAACTTCTTCATTTAAATATCCATTTAGGAATGCACTTTTTACATCCATTTGAAATACTCAAAATTGTTTGAAAGATGCAAAGGCAAATAACATTCTTATGGCCTCAAGTCTGGTAACAAGTGCAAATGTTTCATCATAATCTATTTCCTCTTCTTGGGAATACCCTTGTGCTACCAGACATGCTTTATTTCTTACAATAATCCCAGATTCATCAAGTTTATTTCTAAAGATCCATTTTGTGCCAATAATAGACTGATCATTTGGTTCTGGTACAAGTGTCCACACATTGTTATGTTTAAACTAATCTATTTCTTCTTGCATTGTTATGATCCAGTTTTCATCTAAAATGACATCTTTTATAGTTTTGGGTTCAATGTAAGATAAGAAAGCAAAATTACCCCATACATTATGAAATGACCTATGAGTTCTCACTTTGTCATACACATTTCCTATAACATCTTCTAAAGGATGATATCTATGAGTATGAACTAACTTGTTTGGATCAAATAACTCACCTTCACTTACCTGTTCTTCATGAATGTTTTCCTCATGTGTATTTGATGATTTAGATTGTGGTAAATCTTTAGATCCTTGTTGAGCTTCAATTGACGTTTCAAGAAAACCAAATCTCTCATTATCATCATCTGCATTACCATCCTTTCTCGACCAAGAGTTAGTCTCATCAAATTTTACATGAACTGACTCTTTTACTATGTATGTTAGCTTATTATAGATATGATATGCTTTGTTGGAAGAATGATACCCTAGAAATATACCTTTATCACTTTTCTTATCAAATTTATCAAGGTTATCTTTCCCATTGTTCAATACAAAGCATTTACAACAAAAGGAATGAAAATATGCAATGTTTGGCCTTCTTCATTTCCATAGTTCATAAGAAGTTTTCTTTAGAATTGGATGAATGTAAACATGATTGATTATGTAACATATAGTGTTTATAGCTTCAGCCTAAAATCTATGAGGAAGATTTGCATCAATCAACATAGTTCTAGCCATTTCAACTAAAACTCTATTCTTCCTCTTGACCACTCCATTTTATTGTGGAATTCTAGGTGTAGAAAAATTATGAGTTATTACAAGTTCATTACAAAAGTCTCTGAATTGAATATTGTCAAATTCTCTACCATGATCACTTCGAATTGAGATAATTCGAGTTCTACTTTCATTTGAAAATTTGTGATGGAATTTCTTGAAAAGCTCAAAACATTCATCTTTTCAACTTAGAAACAATACCCAAGTATATCTCGAAAAATCATTAACAATAACATACTCGTACTATTTTCCACTTAAACTTCTTGATCGTGTAGGTCTGAAAAGATCCATATACAATAACTCAAGAAGCTTTGTAGTAGAAACAACATTTTTTGGTTTGAAAGAAGCTTTTGTTTGTTTGCTAGATTGTCATGCATCACAAACATGATCCACATTAGTCTTCATTTTTGGTAATTATTTTACAAGATAATGTTTCATAAGCTTCTTGATAGTGTACATGTTTGCATGTCCAAATCATTTGTGCCATAATAAAGCCTCATTGTCTACTACAGACAGACATTTTACATGATCCGCACTAAAGTCTAAAGTATACACATTTCCATTATGCTTTGCACAACATATACTTTTTCCTATAGAATTCTGAACAATACATTTATTTGATTTAAATATAACTTCAAAACCTTTGTCACATAGTTGACTTAGGGTTAAAAGGTTGTGTTCAAGACCTTCTACAAAATACACATCAATAATACCCATACTTGAAATACTTACCATACCTATTCCCCTGATAATTCCTTGATTATTATCTCCAAAAGTTACTTTACCTTTATCCTGGAAAGACAAACTTTTGAACAAATGCTTGCTTCCTGTCATATGATGTAAGCATCCACTATCAAGGTACTAGCTGGATTTTATTCTTGAAGTCAAGCATACCTGAAAAAAAATTAAAATCAAGTTTTTTGTACCCACATCTAGGGTACATGCTTGTTAGGTATGATAACAATTTGTTTAGGCACCCAAATCAATTTTCTACCATTATTTTGCAATCTTCTCATAGTACAATCATAAGCAATATATCCATATTTATTGCAAAAATGATAGTGCCCTTTATGAGGATGAAAAGTTTTCCTTCTGAAATTTACCATTTGATTTTGGCAATTTATACACTTATGTTCCAACTGACTAATGTTTTGTCTCAAAGAAGTACAACATTGCTCTAATTTCATATTTTCATCCAATAATTTCTTTGAGTTGTTTCTCAGAAGGTCATTTTCAATTTTTATGTTTGAACACTCATCAAAAAGAATTATGAATTCCAATTGTAATATAAGAATCACTTCTTTCGGAGTTTGAAATTCCTTTTTCAAATTTGCATATTTTTTAGTTATCAATTTTGATTCATCAAAAAGTGTAGCATGTTCCTGTTGTAGTTCAAACAAAAAATCTTCATAACTTACCTCATCTGAAGTATTGCTTTCCTTTTCTTCATCTTCATGTGCCATCAATCCAATATGACATTTCTCATCTTCAGATTTAGATTCTACAGAAATTGATGAGTATGCTCTAAAACTCTAATGCTTTTGACTTTTCTTTCTATCCTTCTTAATAGATGGATATACTTTCTTTAGATGTCCACTTCCACATCAGTTATTAGCATTTGAATTCCTTTTCTTCCTTCTTGAATGAAGTTTCAATTTTGAATTTTCTATCACCTTTCTTATTTTGAATTCTACGAGCAGCTACAAATCTATTTTTCATCTTGTTATTTGTTTAAAGGAATTTTCTGAATCGATGAGTTAGCATAGCAATTTCTTCATCTTTTTCATCTACATCAAGATCAGACTGATTAGAATTAGCTTTTAAACCAATAGATCTCTTACCTTTTGATTCAGTTTCATTCCTCTTAATGACATGCTCATGTGGTAGCAATGATCCTATCAAATCATCAACCTTTAGCTTTGAGATGTCCTTTGCTTCTTCGATTGCAGTTACTTTTGCTATACAAGCTTTAGGTAAAGATCTAAGAATTGTTTGAACTTCTTCCTTCTTAGTAATATCCTTTCCAAGACCCTTCAATGCATTGACGATCTTAATAAACTTGTGATTCATCTTAGTAATGGATTCATTAGGAAGTATTGTAAATAATAAATATTCATGTATTAAAAGATTCATTTTGTCTCATTAACTTGAGATGTGCCTTCATGGGTTATTTGAAGTCTCTCCCAAATGTCTTTTGCAGTTTTACAATTTGATACCCTTCCAAATTCTACTTGAGAAATAGCATAATAGAACAAGCTTTTAGCTTGTTCATTTATAGAGGATTTCTCTTTTTGTTTAGCTATCCAAGTACTTATCTTACCTACTGGGGTTGTAAAACCATCTTCAATGATGCACCATGCAGACATGTTATAACCCATCAAAAAACTTTGCATTCTTAATTTCCATAGAGGATAATTATCTCCAGTGAGATATGGAGTTCTATTTGCAGATAATCTCTTTGGAAAGCTTATAGATTGGAATGCAAATCCACTACTTCCATTTTCATTTCTAACATTATTGTCATTGCCACTTGTATTGGTGCTTCATGAAGCTATAGAAGATCACCTTGAGCAATACAAAGAAAGCTTTGATACCACTTTTTATCCCATGCTATGGTAAAAAGTAAGTGAAAACAATTTGAATACAATGTCCCAATAATCAAATAAAAATAAGAACACAAAACTTATAGTGGTTCGGCACTCTCTACCTACTCCACTCTCCAAGTCAAAATCCCAGACTTGGGTTCCACTAGTCAACTTAATCCCAAAGTTACAAGTGGTACAATTTTTCTGTTCTCTGGATTTTTACTTCCACGTAACAATATAGATGAATCACTTACACACCCTATAATGATTCAATTATCTCTTGGTTTGCATTTCAAACCAAGGTACAATTTGCATAATGAAATAAATAATATAAATCTTACAACCAGTATAGATCTCAGGTAACTTCATTGCATCATATCACTTCAGTCTTCGTACACTTGCAAAATAGAGATTTCACTGTTTTGGTAATCTTGAATTCTTGATTCTCTCTCTCACAATCATCTTCAAGATTTCCCACTTTGAAGTCACACATATTCTTCAACATATCTCCCATTAAATAGATGTTCAACTACTAGGAGACAATCTCTCAAAAGAGGTTGAAGAAGATGTCAAAGAGGCTTGAAAATAGGATCTTGTAATTGCTAGCAATGAACCAAAAACCATCAACATTTTACTAAAAATCATCAAAGTTTTTCTTCACAAGAAAATTTGTTGAGGTTCAACCTCACCAGATTAGTCTTTGACTCCAAATCAATCAAGGTTGAACATTACCTGATTCAAAACTGTCAATGTTTTGACATAAAATGTGCATGATTTTATCAAAAACTTCAACTAATTTCCCAATCAGTTGAGTATATTCTTCAACCTGTTTTCAAACATGTTTAGATTCATTCCATCAAATCATTCACAGACATTAATTACATTCACATCAATCCATAATTTCGATAAGAAAAGTATGATTATAAACACTCATTTAGATCAATCTACTCTACATAAAAATGTGTATCAATCCACAAAAAACACATCACTTATTCATTGATGTTTGTTCATCTTCAAATCAAGAGTGAAACAATGCCAATTCTCAAAAGACCAAATATCACCAAAGGCCTATTCGTCCTTCTTTCACACCACATGCCACCAAAGGCATTTCTATCCAATTTTATATCAATATCTGATAAAGGTATATACATATCATTACTATGCTGGCAAGGGCATATTCTTATGATTCTCTAGCCCGCAAAAGGCATATCCATTCATATGACCAAAGACTTATACCGATAGGGGCATGTTCTTACCATCCTCATGCCTGTGAAGGCATAATGTCACCAAAGGTATATACATTCTTATATGCCAACAAGGGCATTTTCATATCACAGGTATGCTGGTTAATGCATTTCTACATCACCTATGTGCCAACAAGGGAATTTCTATACCATTTTCATACCACCCCATCTAGGTGTTGTCCCATATCAGGCTATCCAGGCTATCACACTATTTGGTATTATCAAATTTGGTCACACAGGCTGCTCATTCTCTTTTTCAATGTATGATTTGTTATCCTTATGACTCTAGCTACAAATTTGTTGATTCATGGTAGTGTTATCAATGCATTCTGCCTTCATTACATTCGCAAGATTTCACGTTTCACCATCTCCATCTACTAAGGGACTCAAGTATATTGTTACCTTAAACACTATCATAATGGTTTTTCAAGCCAATCACTAACTTATTGATTATAAAATGATGGTTTTTTTTCATGAGCTTACCATCAACTCACTAGCTCATGCATGGGTGATTTTTACAAACTAACCGTCAACTCATTATACACTGGTGATTTTTACCACCAAATCCTTGGCAAACATTACTATATCGAGCTCAGGCATATCTATATGACTCATACAATTGTTTTTCAATACATGAGCAACTCAACTCATAACAGTGCTATGTAATCCATATACCATCTCTTATTCAATTCCACACATCAATATATAAAACTATATATATTTGTAATGCCCCGCACTCCTATGCATTTTCACCTCACATTACGAAGGCTGATGCGGAACGCTACCATTTCTCTTCTTCTTAAGGAAAATCTTATCATACCCTCACTATTTTCCTAATTTTTAAGGAAAATGTCCTACCTAAAATCCAGCAGAGTCTGTCTTGTATTATGGATATTTATACATGATATACATATATGCAATTAAATAACATGTACATTTCTATAATCAAATGATAACAATTATATCTAAAACATCCACACCCATACTCATAACTCCGCCCAAGATCAAAACCAAATCATGATGGCATGCATTTCCCAGGATTAATACAAATCCATCTACAATGTCATGAATAATTACTATGACATGCCATTACATTTAGTTTACATCATTTAGAGTAAAATATATCATACATAATTACATAACGGGATTCCAATCCCAACATGCTATCATACCATCAAAAGCCTTCTACTTTTGCTCGTCAGTCCCAATCCACAATTAGGAGTCTTCACTTGGCCTGTCGGCTAAAAATTTAACATAAGAAGGTGTGAGTCTGGGTAACTCAATAAGTAGGCATAGATAAAATAATATAATAATTAAATGTAACAACATGTTCTCACCCGAAACATGTATCAAATACAATAATAATTCAAATTTAAACATCACAAACACAGCGCATTTCCATCTCATCCTGAGATGCGCAGTCCAAGGCAATCATAACATGAGGCTTGCATCCTCCTTTCCATTCACACCCTATGCCTTTCTGGCATACAATATCATACAATACCATTTCGGTACTTCACCTCACATCTGAGCTACTTTGGCTCATTGTACCACAATAAAAGCCATATAGGCATCTCATATCACTGTACATGCCATGAAGGCACCATATATCTAACTATACCATAGAAGCATAATATTACAGTTATGACTTCAATTCACATTACATAATTATACATATCTAAACTATTATGGAATGCTTCCCATTCCATTCATATATACAATCATCTACTATATCATGCCACTTACACAACTATGGGATATCACTTATCCCATCTTGGTCACCCATTAACAATATCACAATAGAGAATTATACTTTCCCTATTAATTCATACAATGAAAACACATCAATATAACATATTATCAAATCTTAACATGTGATATACTCATCCCATCTATTCTTTCCATCATATACTTGGAATATTTTCTATCCCTTTCATATAGACATCCATACACAAGAATAAGCATATTGTGGGATACTCTCTATCCCCATTACTCACATGTCTAAATTATGGACAAATTCGACTATGGGATATTCCAAATCCCCAACATTAATTTATAACAAATATAATAAAGAATGAATCTGGGGATGCGCTACCCCATCAATCCAACATGCATACTAGTGTTCACAACCAATCACATGAAAATAAATATACATTCATGGGATACTTCATGTCCACAATCATTCATGCATTTATCATACCCGACAAATATTAATTTTAAACAAGCATGGGATATTCATAATCCTTCATCCAAAACACACATGCACGGAACAAATATGGGATACCTACTATCCCCATTCATTCATTCAAATCAAATAGGGAGCCGCCTACTTACCTTAGACCTTTAGTTCCAAACCACTTTCCTCTTGAACTCTTTCTTTTCTTCCTTCTGAGATCATCCTACATAGGGCCAATGCCAATTATAATACATCATTTATAGCCAATCTCAGGCTAAATCATCAAACATATAATAAACACCAGTTAACTTAGAGTTTCTTCACAATTATCACAAGAAACTTTCTTGTTTGACATATTTATCTAATATCTCACATGATTAGCATTTCAGCAACACATAAATAACTTAATTTCAGCAACACATAAATAACTTAATGAAGCTTTTAGGCTATTCAATTCATGGCTTACATAGCTTATTCACAAAAATCCTCTTTAGACTCTAACTAGAGCATAGCCCACAACTCAATTCCACTAGTTCAAACCACTCCATACATATTCTAAGACATACTAATCATGTCATTAATCATTTATCCCATGATTAATTGAACAAAATTTAAGAAATTCCCAATTTTTACTATTCACAAAAACCCTAGCTTTGTAATTTTCACAATTTCTCATGCCAAATCATCATAATCATTGTATTAAACCATTCCCCCATGAATTTATGGCTACATACGTCAGTGTAAGCCCAAAATTCCATCATTTTCCCAAAATCATAAAACCCTAGTTTAGTCAAAACCAAATTCAAATGGGAAAAACTAACTTACTGCTATTTCCAAGCATGACATCCACCTATTGGCAAGAATTTGAGCCCAAATCTCTAACAACTCCCTCAAATTCAAAAAAAATTGGATTTTCTTCCCTTTTCTATAATCCAAACTCCAAAAACCAAATTTCGACGCAACCTTGAGTGATTTTCCACCTAAATCTCCTTATTTCCATGCCAAATTAACAAGGTTTTGAGATGGGTAAGGGCTAGGGCATGAGAAGTGGGCGTAGGGCAGAAAAGGGTGAAAATGACATGAAATGGGATGAACCGACTTTAAAAAGTCGAGTTACTACCACTCTCTAGCCGCCTACCATCAGACCGTAGTCAGTATGGCAGCCACCTGTCATACCGCCTGCCACTGTCCAACTGGATTTTCTATTCCAGGATCTAACCACAGGCGCTTTCCCAGCTGCCTGGCATACCACCTGTGGCCCTATCTCCCCTATTTTTACTATTTTAAACATATTACACTATGGATAAACATAATTATCCAAAAATTAATACCCTAGGTGTTACAATATTCAAAGTCTACACTTACTTGTCATGTATATCTCATACTAACATTAACACATCAACTGAAATTCTCATGCTTTAATCCTAGTTTTTCAAATTTCATGACTATATAGTATACAATCATATCTCAATGCATATAATTACATTATAAGCGTATTCATTTTCATTACTATTAAACGCATTTTCTCAATATCATGTAAATGTTCATTATTGTCTCAATTCATAATTCAATTTATGACTTGTATCACCATCACCACTTAATTTGATCCAATTATACATCAATAATACTTCAAAACATGTGAATTATCATCATGTTGTGATAATAGTATACGAAGGCCAAAAATATCAGATTATTGAATCACTTGTATAAAATTTACCAAACTAATAAAAAATTGAATCATTATAAATGTTCATAACCTCATACTCACTCAAGGCATAATAATCATGTACGTTCTTAAACCTATTTCATAATGTATAACAAAAATGCACAACTATAGAATGATCTATCATTAATACCATACACAATATATACATGTACAATTTTATTACCAGTGCAATTACAGAATCTACACTCTCAACTCAGTTTTATTCCAATATTTCCATAACTTTAGAATCAATCATTGCAAAAAAATCCATAACAATTTCCATATTAACATTATCTATTTCCAATAATGTAGTTTAACCATAATCAAATTTCTTATTTATCAATAGGCATGAACAATCTATTTTTAGCGTTGTTAATCATAACATAAGTACCAATTTATTTAGCAATATCGAATGTTATATCATTTACAACAATTAATCATATCACCCTATGATATTATATGATCACCTAGATAACCTTTAGCAAATCAATCAAATAGTCAACTTAGGGCTTTCATAACTATCATAACTATACTGAAATAGAGATACTATCAT
Organism: Pouteria campechiana; assembly: GCA_036873735.1. NCBI lineage: Eukaryota > Viridiplantae > Streptophyta > Magnoliopsida > Ericales > Sapotaceae > Pouteria > Pouteria campechiana. The sequence goes on from JAYJMB010032899.1 coordinate 20,787, forward strand.
GGTACCAATACTAACAATATCAAAGAAATCTAATTAAGAATTTACTAAAATACTATCAATTCCCAATCAACTTTTATCATTTCTTTCTCAATATATCAATACTATACTTTCATTTGTCTGCTATCAACCAATACCATTCTCAGGAGGCTACTAATCAAGTGGACTCAACCACAAACCAAGTACCCTCAACTACAATCAAGTGGACATAGCCACAATCCAAAGTGGACACAGCCACAAACCAAATTGCATCAGTCATCATCAAAGTGGACTTAGCCACTAAACAAGGGACTCAACTATCTTACAACTACGGTGTACTCAAGTTCATCCCTACAATCTCAGCCATGAATGTTACAAGATCCATGACAACATTATCAATGCCATCTATGGTATCTAGCCATCACTGCAACCTAGGGATTGCAAGTTAGTCATCTACAAGCAAAGGATTCCAACACAATAAGCTGATCAGGCCTCTTCGTCATCATTGGCGGCATAATCAAACAAAGCCCTATCATGGGCGCAATCCCAAATATCCAAAGTAGCCATCCCGGCAGGCATACAAATCTCAAATATACAATGACAATATTCTAGCAGATATTCAAATCTCATACATGTCATTCCTATTCCAAGAGGCATTCAAATATAAATATGAACCTCAATCATGCATCCAAGCCTCAATCAAATAATCAATTATCCAAATATTATTCAAATAGATAATATTCAAATTTCACCAAATAACCAAATGCCCAACCTTAATCCAATAGCCAATCAAATAACCAAATTCAAACTATCCTCCACGATATCCACATTTTTGTGCCATCCCAGCACTACACAACTTCCAATCATCTTATCATTACACAAACCCAAATGTCTCATGGGCATATCCTACAATTTTACATTTCACACACATGATGTTTTATCAAACAATCCAATCATTTAACTTATAACTCATATCAACATTAAATATTAATCAATTATTTCAAAATAAACATTCAAATTCAATTCCATAGTAATGATATTCTAACTAATATCCAAATCCAAACATGTATTCTAGCTTTAATTCATATGCATCCTTACTCCAAGCATGTACTCAACTCTTACTTACATAACAATTGTATTACAATCAACATCCAAATTCAGGCATTTACCCTAATCTAAGCATACCTCAAATTCTTAATCACTATCAAGGTATGTTGCAACTTCTCAATCAATTGGCTAAACTCAAATTTAGACCATATTAAATCATTAATTCAAGTAACTTGAACTCATAGTAGCATTTCATATCAATCAAATAAGAAAATACAAAATTCCATCAATTATGTTGTTAAACAACCTTATTTAATTAACAATAAACTCAATTTCAATTAATACAATTATATTACAGATGCCACTTCATTTAATCACATGTTCACAAGTAAAGTTATTCAGCTATACATAAACATATCATTCATCCCAACCAAAATCCATCAAAGAGTCTTCAAATACCAAAAGTACTATTCATTACAAAACTCTTTAAATTCTGGCTAATTGCATATTTGAATAAGCAACTATATTGCTATAACATATCATATTCCATTAAAATAATCAAATAACTAACAAATTTCACATAGCCATTTAAGTCAAAGGAATCTACTGATTCCATCATAATTTAACTAAATAAATTAAAAATAAATTCAATTTCCAATAATCACGAACGTATTATTTTGCTTGACTCAATTTCAGAAAATTTTCATATACTTCATACAAACTTGATTCATTCTATTGAAAAATCATATTTCTCCATTAATCAACACATATAAAAATTACTTAGTCTCATAAAACACAACTTTACACTTAAGTTTATTTTAATCATATTAATGCTAAGGACTAAAATTTAACACCCTAGGTGTTACATATTCATAGCACATGAATCTTATATATCATTTAAAAATACACCCACATGATGATTTCTTATCAACACAATAAAATACCATGTTAGAACACCATAATCCATTCATTTATACTTTTACAGATTCCTCAATTGCATATCAGCCTTTAACATTAGCCATAAGGCTATTTTACTTGATCTCCTTCCTAAGCATGAATCTTAATAGTCTATGTTCATGCATTATTCATCATTAACTTTATGCCACAATAACTTTAGAGACAGGAAAATAACTTCAAAATCATGAATTTGCAAGCTTTGGCATTAATTCACTTACTTTGGAGTCAATCTAGTTACTTCAGAGTTACAGGCTAACTACCTTCAGAGACAGTCAAAGCATTTTGGAATCATAAGTATGCCATCTTCAAGGCTATGTTAAGTCCTTTGGAGTCAATAAGGTACTTTGGAGACAACGAACGACAACCTTTAGAGTTGACAGATTCCTCTTCAAAAATAGCGCTTCAAAGTCATGATATATTTGCCTCAGAGATAAAGAAAGCACTTCAGAGTCACAAAACACTTACTTCAAAGACAATGAAAGCCTTCAGAGTCAACTTCCAAGATCTCGACATGAGTCATTCCTGTTGCGCCACTTCAAAGCCTCTGAAATGCATCTTTATTGCCTCTGAAGAGACGGTGATTTGCAGAGTGTGTGAAGAAACTCCATTTCTCTTAGAAGCTCGGAGGATCCATTGTTAGTTCATGGCCTCCGAAATAGCACTGAATGTACAACAGTCTTAAATTCAAACATTTATTAGCATTTAATGTTTCTCACCTACTACAACAGAGAAAGTCAGAGATTTAAAAGAAAGACATAGAACTCACATATAAAATAAGTTAAGTGAGATCAAAGACAACATCCAATTATCACATTGAAAAATAAGAGAGAGCATTTACTAAGATTTTAAGGCATTTTCTTCCACGATTTTTAACTCCATTGCAGTTCATTCAAAGAAGCATTCAAATCCATTCATTCAACTAATTTTGGAGATTGAAACTCATTGCTTTTATTGCTACATTACTTGTTTTACTACTTTCCAACTTCATTCAAAGTCAGCCTCTAAGAAGCATTAATATTTTTATAAGTTTATTTCTATATGTCTCTACAAGTTTGTTAACTTGCATCTGTGTAGTGAAAGCAAGTAGGATACTTGCTAAGTATTTGTATAAGTTTGTTGGCATGCTTGAAAAATCAACTTGTGTAAGTTTGTTAGTAAGCTTGGAAAACCAACAAGTGTTAGTGGAACTTGAGTTTAGCAGAAAAGGCTAACTCAAAGAAGTGGAATAGGAACCCAAGCAAAGGGCCAAACCACTATAAAAATACCTATCTAAGCGCATTATGTTTTCAATGATTTCTTTAATCCTGCACTTTATCTATTATCTAGCAAAAATTTTTAGAAACTCAATTCACCCCCCCTCGTGAGTCACCCTCTGAAAGGGACCAACAATTGGTATTAGAGAAGGCTTCATTAAGTTATACTTTACCATTCCATTCATATAACTTGTAAAGAGATCTCTATGGCTAGTTATTTCTACAATACTTTTGCTGAAGGTCAATCTACTTCCAAACCACCACTATTTGATGGTACAAACTATGGACAGTAGAAGATGTGAATGAAAAATTTCTTGATAGGCTTAGATTATCATCTATGAAAAACCATCAAGGATGGTATGACTATCCTAAATACGGAAGATAAATACACCGCCGAGGACATTCTAGCTGCTAAGAAAGATGCTAAGGCAAAGAACAACCTTTATTGTGCTCTCACATCCATTGAGTTTGACAAGATATCCTCTTGCAATATAGCAAAGGAAATCTAGGACAAACTAGAGGTAGCACATGAAGGAATAAAGCAACTAAGGGAAACTAAGATAAATCTTCTAGTGCAGGAATATGAAGCTTTCAACATGAAAAAGATAATGTCAATCTCAGAAATGTTTGGAAGGTTTCAAAAGATAACAAATGGGATGAAAATATAGCAAAAAAATATGCAGAGCCCCAAATGGTGAAGAAAATCCTAAGATCCATGTCAAAGTAATGGATGCCAAAAGTAACGGCAATCTAGGAAGAAATGAATCTGGACACAATGACTCTAGAAGAACTCATGGGCTCTCTTATGACTTATGAGATGTTAATGAAGTAGAAAAATATAGAAGAACCAAAGTGCAAGAAAGGAATTGCTCTTAAAACTGAGTCAGAGAATGACAAATCCCAAACTGATGCATCCATGAGTGGAGATGAAGATGAGGAAATGACAATGATTACAAGAAGATTCAAATCTAGGCTAAAGAAGAAAAAGTTTGGAAACAGTTCAAGTAACAACTTTGAAAGAAATGATAGAAAGAAAGAACCACCCACCTGTTACAATTGTGGGAAACCTGGACATATGAAGTTTGACTGTTCAGAGCTAGATAAGAGATAAAATGATCAGCAAAAGAAGAAATACAATTCATACTTCAACAGAAACAACAACAATAATAACAACAATAGAATGAGCATAAATTTTTAGAAGAAAAAGAAAGCTCTAGCATCATGGGAGATGGTAGAGAATACTATAAATGAAAGTAAAAGAGAGGAAGAAGAAGAATATGAAGCTCAAATTAGTCAACTTTCTCCAAATAAAAGCACTCATGGTGAACTTCATATGGGAATCAGCTTCATGGCAATCCATGAAGAGCAGGTAAATTCTATTCTGAAACTCCAAGTCATAAAGAAATGTTAGAAGAATTATATTTAGATTTCATTACTTTCAAAGGGAAATATAGAGAGACTAAAAAGGAACTCAAAAGAATTGCTAATGAATCCTCCAAGATAAAGGAAGAAAATTCCAAGCTCAAAAGTAACAAAAATACCATTAGCACATTTGAGCAAGTAGTAGCTAAAACCAATGCTATGAAAAAGACATTGACTTCCACTTTGTTAAAAATGAAACCAAAGAAAAGAACTGGACAATAACAACATAAAAAGTTTGAACCTAAATACACTACAATTTGGTTTCCAAAGATAGTTGCAAATATACTAAATACAACCTAAATTCCTTTAGTTAAAACTATTTTACCCAAGAAAAAATGGGTATCAACATTACCTGCAACTAACTCACTTGAACCCATTCCCAAATGAGTACCAAAGTTAAAACTTAACTTTATCATGCAGGTGTGCTTGGGAGCCATAAAGAGCAATACATGGTATATTAATAGTGGTTGCTAAAGGCACATGATAGGGAATAAGGAGCTTTTTATGGAGCTAAAAATGAAATATGATGGAACAGTAACCCTTGGTGATAATCATAAAGGTAGAGTAGTTAGGATTGGTAAGGTCGGCCAATGTCTATCTACTTCAATTTTAGATGTACTTTTAGTAGTAGGATTAAATCATAATCTTCTTAGCGTAAGTTAGTTTTGTGACAAAGGCTACAAAGTTGTATTTGAATCTCAATCTTATTCTATATTAGATAAGTCTTAATTAGTTATAGTATATGGTAGAAGATATGAAAATATATATTTGGTTGATCTTTCAGATATTCAAGCAAATGTCTTGTTGTGAGTGACAATGAACCCATGTTGTGACATAGAAGGCTAGGACATGCCAATAAAAATCTAATTGAAAGATTATATAATAAAGATCTAGTTATTGGCTTACTAAAATTCAAATTTGATAATAAGTTATGTGATGCTTGCATGAAAGGTAAGCAAGTAAAAGAATCTTTCAAATTAAACAAAGAAGTATACACAACTAAAACCCTTTAGTTTCTACATATGGATTTAGTTGGATCAACAAGGACAAGAAGCATTGGAGGGAAACATCACGCATATGTCATTGTAGATGACTCTAGTAGATTTACCTGGGTAATGTTTGTAGCATCCAAAGATGAAGCCTTTTTGTTCTTTAAAGTATTTTCCAAACATGTACAAAATGAACAAAGTTCTCATATTGTTGGCACAAGGAGTTATCATGGTGGAGAGTTTGAGAATCATATATTCAATGATTTTTATGAAAGCAATGGTATTCTTCAAACTTTCTTTGCACTAAGAACACCCTAACAAAATGGAGTTGCAGAAAGGAAAAACAAATCCTTGCAAGAGATGGCAAGGATAATGTTGAGTGAATACACACTCCAATAATATTTTTGGGCTAAAGCAATGAACACTGCATGCTACATTATTAACAGAATATTTGCTATATTCATACTTAACAATACTCCATTTGAATTGTACTGTAGCAAGAAATCGAATATTTTATATTTTCATACTTTTGGTTGTAAATACTTTATTCTTAACAATGAAAAAGAAAACCTTGAAAAATTTGTTAATAGATCTGATCAAGGTATCTTTTTGGGTTATTCTATTGTTAGCAAAGCATTTAGAGTGTATAACCTGAGACTTAAGATTGTAGAGGAATCCATTCATGTTAAATTTGATGAACATATGAACTCTACAAAAAAAATAGTGATTTTGATGATGAGATAGACAATCTTCCAATAAGTGTGGAGAAACTAAAATTACAAAATAATCAAGAAGAAGCTCCACTATCAGAGACAACAATGGATGAAGCTGAACCATCCACTATAGAGGTAAATGAGGAATGTAACTCATCTCCTCTTAGAGATTAGAGGTTTATGCATTCTTATCCTGAAAATTAGATAATTGGTGATGTGTTAGATAAAATTAGAACTAGATCATGCTATCACCAACTATGTGATAATTTTGCTTTTATTTCTCAATTAGAACCAACTTCCATAAACCAAGCATTAGAAGATGAAAACTGGATTTTATCCATGCAAAAAGAATTTAATCAATTTAAAAGAAATGATGTGTAGACTATTGTTTCAAGACCAAATCATCAATTTGTTATAGGAATAAAATGAGTCTTCAGGAACAAACTGAATGTATTAGGAATTGTGGTAAGAAATAAGGCAAGATTAATTACAAAGGGGTATTGTCAAGAAGAAGGTATAGACTTTGAAGAGTCATACACCCCTGTTATAAGGATTGAAACATCATATATGGATTTCAAACTATATCAAATGGATGTAAAAAGTGCATTCTTTAATGGTTTCATTAATGAAGAGGTATATGTGAAACAACCCCCTGGGTTTGAAGATCCTCATTATACGAATCATGTATTCAAACTCAAGAAAGCCCTCTATAGTTTAAAACAAGCCCCTAGAGCTTGGTATGAGAGGGTAAGCAAATTTTTGATTGAAAAAGGTTTTTTAAGGGGTAAAGTGGATACTACTCTCTTCATTAAGCATGCAAAGAAAGATATTGTTATAGTTCAAATTTATATTGATGATATAGTATTTAGTGCAACTAAGAAAAATCTCTATCATGAATTTTCTAAGACTATGCAGGAAGAATTTGAAATGAGCTTGATGAGTCAACTCAATTACTTCTTGGGACTATAAATCAAATAAGAGAAAGAAGGAATCTTTATTCACCAAGTCAAGTATACAAAAGAACTTTCAAAGAAATTCAATGTTGCAGGTGATAAAAGATGTGGAACACCAATGAATATTTCAATAAAGATGGACAAAGATGAAAGATGTAAATCTGTTAGCCAGAAACTTTATAGAAGCGTGATAGGGTCTTTGCTATATTTAACTTCTAGTAGACCAAATATACTATCTAGTGTCTGCATGTATGCTAGATTTTAGTAAGATCTCAAAGAGTCATACGTAATTGCTGTAAAGAGAATCTTTAGATACCTTTCAGATACACCAAGCCTTGGTTTATGGTATCTAAAAGGTTCTGATTTCAATTTGGTAGGGTACTCAGATGCAGATTTTGCTGGATATAAAGTAGATAGAAAGAGTACTTCAAGATCTTCTTAGTTTTTAGGAAGTATGATCATATCATGGTTTTTTAAGAAACAAACATCTGTGGCATTATCAACTGCTGAAGCAGAATATGTAGCAGCTGGTAGTTATTGTGTTCAAATCCTTTATATAAAGCAGCAACTAAATGATTTTGGCCTTAACTATGTTGATATTCCTATAAGATATGACAACACTAGTTCTATAAGTCTAACCAAAAATCCAGGCTTATATTTCAGAACAAATATATAGAAATTAGGCGTCACTTTATCAAAGATCATATTCAGAATCATAATATATTTTTAGAATTTGTGCCTACAGAAAATCAATTAGTAGATATATTTACTAAACCTCTTCCAGAAGATAGATTTAGTAAATTAAGAAGAGAATTAGACATTTTAGATCCAAATGCTTATGTTGAAAATTAATAAAACATTTATAAAAAATACATTAAAAGAACAAACTTTAAAATTTGCGGTATTTCAGAGCCTTTAAAACAAGATTTTAGACATTTGAAAGAGGACTAAATTGCCTCTGAAGAATTCTATGCCCCCGAAGTAAAACTTTGGTACTTCTGAAGTAAAGCTTCGGAGTTGCCAAAGTAAACTAGAATCACTGCCTCCGAAGATTGCTCATCCTCTCTTTGAAGCCTTTGATAACATCTTTCAGAGAAGCTATACTTCCAAAATTCTATTTAACTGTTTGAAGACTTTCAAAAACCTAAAACCTGCTTTTCTAGAGCTTCCGAAAGCATTCCTTCAGAGAAACTCCTCAACTTCCCGCTTGATTCAAACTCCTAAGTTCAAGCAAGCCCTCCATAACATCTTCTCCATCAATCTCTGATTCTCCACATCTTTCCACTACAATTGCAAGAACAAAATCAACTGATTCAAGCATCAGAAGGAAGGAAAGAGATGAAGCCTCAGAGATAGGCATACATAAAAATGTAAGACGTGAAGATGACACATTTGAGGTAATTTTTCTTAATAGAGAAAATGCCTGTTCTAGGTATCTTGAAAAGTATGAGTATAAAAAAATCATCAAGGGAAGGTCATTCAATTTTGAAGTATTTGGAGAAAGAGGAATGAACTAGGAAGTATGCGAATGGTTTCAATTCCAAGGTTGTACTGATTTTCTGAACTGTAAAAATCCATGTGATATGGTGAAGGCTCTAAGCTGCAATATGAACTCAAATACACAGAAATTATGGATAAGAGAGATTGAGATAAAACTATTGCTTGATAATTGAGAAGAGTCCTCAACCTCCCTGAAATTGAAGAAGAACGTGTTGAGTGGCCATCAAGCAAAGTAAGATTGTTCTCAAACCTGACAGGAGTTGAAATAAATGCAAAGGAAAATTACTTACATGCCAGTCATCTGAGCCTGGATTACAAATTGGCGTACACAATGGTGATAAATAATATGTATCCAAGGATATGAGCCACAAACTAAATTTTAGAGAAGAATGCAAAAGTATTGTGGGCTTTGAAAAATAAGAAGAAAATAAACCTTGAACAAATCATAGTGGATCATCTATATTTTAGTAAAATCTATGATAAGATTTTCACTTTCATATGGGATGATCTTCACAAGAATTCTCAGAAATGTAGGAATAAATCTGATCAAAGAGAAGAGAGAAGAGTCGAAAGACTCAGACCTAGTTGATGAAAGAACATTAAAAAGAATGGGTTTCAAGAGGACATCATAAGGCTGGATCAGTGAAAAACCAAGAAAAACTGATCAACTAAAGAGATCCAGACCAGAAGAATAAGAATTAGAAAGCCCAACAAGACAAGAGACCCTAGAAATAAGAGAAGTCTCTAGAGAAGATCAAGGAAATGTTAGAGTACAAGGGTCAGAAGATACATTAAGAGAAGAAAATGAGACAGTAGCAGCAGCAGCAGCCACCCCTTCTTTCACACCCATTAGATTTCTATCACCCATTAGACACTCTCATCAACCAACCACATCAACCACCTTATCTATTCCCCCTACATAACCAATCCCACAACACCTAGAGGATAGATTGATAATTATTGAACACTATTTGTCAACTCTAGCTCTTCAAATGAATAGAATGAATTATAATCTTAGCACTGTCATGTCTTCCATGATCCTAAGAGCTGATAAGATTGATCAAAGACTTAACTCTCTACAATCACTAGTAGAGTAACTCATAGGTCAAGCCTATCCTCCCCATTTTTCTCCACCTCTAACTCACTACTCTTCACCTCCACATCATTTCTCAATAGTCAGAAACAACTCTCCCATAATAGTAATGTCTTCCCCCTCACACTCTCCTCCTCATCCATCATCTTGTGCAATTCCAGAGGTTGCTCAACACCAAAGTAAACCTGCTAAAATTGTTTCTCCAACTTCTCCAACTCAAGCCTCTCCTCCATCACCTCCATCAGTTCCTGGAGTCCTTCCAAACATGCCTAATGATTACCTCTCCAATCATCATAGAGTCATTGTTAGATATGGAAAGTATCCTATCATAGTACCAATTCCTGAATGGTACTTTCTTCCCTGAAGACCATTTGATGAATTGGGCTTCACTGAAAAAGATTTCTATTTGTTAGGAGAACTCTTTCTTGAATGAATTGATCAAGTTCTACTAGTATGGGACTCACTCTTAATTCGTCCAACATGGAGAAAAATTCCAACTCCAAAATCTCCTCTAAAACCAACTTTTGATAATCCTGACATTCTCATTCATATTGCTAATCCAATCAGGATGACTTTTTCTGATTTTGCGAATAAAACCAAAGTCAATTTTGAATTTGCTAAAATGTTTTACTCTCAAAACATCATTATACCCCTTCAAGAACTATCATTTTTAGAACTTGAGGATCCTAACATTCTACACTGGATCCAACTTCTTCCCAATCCTCCATTGACTTCTGAATGTCACAAAATTCAAATTCCTAATAGAGAGCCACTTCTTCAAGAGTACTTTGAGAAACTTCCATCTCCTTTAGGTCCCAATCAATACTTTATTCTCACTAAGGAAGAATAGTCTTTCTATAATAATGTCAACCTAGAGGCCATTGTTGACAATCTCCCTCTTCCATAACCTCAACTTTTAGATCCATCTATCCAAGATAGAATAAGACAGATACAATCACCACTAATTAATTTTCAAAAACCAAAATCCCCAAAACCACAACCCAAATCATCCTCTTCAAAACCTTCATCTCAGCCTTCATCTGCCAATACAGAAGCCCTCTTAAAAGGGACTCCTATAGCATTTCCTGAACTACTAGACCCAAAATTTTGGGAGCACATTAACTTTATCTATGTATCAAACTATGGAACTATAAATAGTTTATACACATGAACCTCCTGTAGTAATTCCCAAGGGCCAACTTTTCATCCCATCTCCTCCACCAAAAAGACCCAGATCATCTTCCAAAACACCTAAGCCCTCTACTAAACCATTATCTTCTCAACCAAAAACCCCTCTTCCACCTTTCTTTCCCAAGACCTACAAAAGAAAACTCAAACCACTCCAATGACACTACTGCCTTTTACATTTTTTTCAATATAATTTTTCTTTCTTTCTGTAAAGAATTTTCATTTTGTGTAGATGTTGTATCTGAAAATTTTTCATCAATGACAAAGTTCAATATGTATGCAATTTTAGTCATGATTAGCCTTGAATATTATTGATTATTTCTTTCCACCTTTTTTATTATGACAAAAAGGGGGAGAAAATGTAAATGTATAAATAAGAAGAAAATGTATGAATAAACTAAAATATAAGAAAAAGGTATATGCATGTATAAACTGATATTTGTGAAAATTTCTTTTATATAAAATTTAGTTAAAATACTGTGCATCCATTCAAGGAGAGATGCACTGAATTAATCAATAGAAATTTTATTGAAATATCTGCAAATTAATTTGCTTTAAGTTTATTGTTAGACAAGTTTTGAAAGGTATATTACTAACTATTTTGTCATCATAAAAAAGGGGGAGAATGTTGAACATACTATCTAGCTTGATTTTGATGATGAACATTTTTAACCAAATGAGTTTTGATGATGAGCAAAGACATGAGTGAAATATTAAGGTACTAACAATTTATTCTCAAGCATATTGTAGAAATATTATCCCATACTTAACTTGAGAATAATCCTCATGATGATCTGTTGGGATACTAAATGAACCGCAGCGGCGCAAATGGGAGTGGTGGGTGCTCCAGTCAGCAAGCCCCTGTTGCATCACCGGTGTCGTGACGCTACTAGCTATGTTGCTGAACACAAAGTCAATGCACCATTGGTGTGGCCCACCAGTGGACGAACGAAGCTGACCATGGACATAGCCATGCCTCTGTCCGATGGAGACGATGACGCCGTAGAGACGCTCGACTTGCTGATGGGCATTAAGGCTGTCAGCCACGAATAGATTCAAACAGTGTCGCCGGCGGAGCGTACAGTGTCGGCAACAATCGACGTGGACGAACGCAGGTAGTGGGACACCCCCTGTTTCGTGGCAGCCACGAACAGGGTGTCCGATGGAGACGCCGACAGTAATATCGGCGTCGAATGGCTTCACCGGCGATAGCATCGGCAGCAACACAGCTCTCGAACGACGAAGGCGTAACAGTGGACCAGCGGCAGCGACGTCCCGCCATTGGCAGCGATGCAAGCAATGGACGTTGATGGGCATCTCACATTCTTTCGACCAGCGAGATGGCTGCACGACGCGGGAGGGGACCCTAAAAGTATCAACACACCCCAAGGAGCTGGATGAACGGAGCTGATTAAGCGTACGATCGCCGGCTAGCAAAACCGCGCACTGATTGTGTGGCCAAAACAAGAGCTGGTCTGGCATCGACGGTGCTCCCCTGGCTACCGGACTAGTTCCTTCGGTGCGGTAAAACCAATTCCGGCCATTTGGCCAGGTCCGATCAGCCACCTGATCGACGGACGGCGCTGGCGGAGAAGGGCAGTGTCGCCGGCGGAAGTATAGCGTTAACAGCGACGCCCCTATTCTGTGCCAGCCATGAACAGGGTGTGCGGGTCATGCATCTAGCGCCAGATAGCATCGCCGACGGGAGCGTCAGTAGCAACATAGCTCTTGGACGGCGACGGCATGGCGGTGGATCGTCGGCAACGACGTCCCGCCATTGGCAGCGATGCAAGCAGTGGACGTCGATGGGCATCGTGCGTTCTTCCAGCTAGCAGCGATGGTCATGCAACGCGGGAGGGGATCCTAAAAGTAACGGCGCAATGCAAAGAGCTAGATGAATAGAGCCGATCAAACATCCAGCCGCCGGCCGGCGAAACCAAACACCCGTATTGCGGCCAGAGCAAGAGTCCGGTCCAGTGTCGACGACCCCCCTCCGGCCGCCAGATTAGAGGTTCGGTGCGGTAAAATCAAGTCTAGCCATTCGACCGGGCCCGATCGGCCATCCGATCAGCCGATACTATGGGCGGAGGTGTGCAGCGGCGACAGCAACCTAATGTAGTTAAGTGCTTGCAGCAGACGGCTGCCCTGTTCTATGGTAGCCACGAATAGGGCATCCAACCGTGAACCCAACGATGGCCTAAGGTAGGCAACGCAGTCCGGTCCCCTCCGGCCGCAATGACGACAGCAAATAATGAGTTCCCGCTCAGCAGCAGACGGATAGCGTTGGCAGCAAGGAGGAAAGCCAAAACGCCGCCTTGTTCTATGCATCTCGGCGCTAGCAAGGGTGGACCGCACGAAACCTGATTAACAGAATAGCCAAAGACGACACCGGTGCAGGGAGCAGCAGCGTCTCACTGCCAGCGACAGCAGCAGCTCATGACGATGGTCTATCATGCAGAGAACGCAACCATGAACATGGAATCGGCCAGAGACGACACATTGACAGCAAGGCCATTCCAGCGTGGCACTCAAGTCAGATGAGCAGGCCAGAGTGCCAACGTGTCGCAGAATCGATGTCGTTGCTGGCATGCCGCAGACGCGGGCACCACTTCACGCACGACTGAGGCACCACGCGACCAATGCCAGCATGCCGAAGAGCTGACTGGGAGTGCCAACATGGTGCGCAATCGGTGCTATCGTCGACGTGCCATGGAGGCAGGCATCACTCCAAATAAGGTGCCACGCAACCAACGCCAGAATGACCGAGGGCTCGAACTGCATGGATGATGTGGCGAGTAGGAGGAACGGCACCAGCAGACCGTGAAGTGGACACCCTCCCCGTCCGCGTAGCCAGTGACCCACGCAGCTGCGTAAGTGACCTGTCGTGGAACTGGTGACGCGTCCCATGACGTGGCCCGAGAGTTCCTCACCTGCGCGTCTAGCAATGAGCGTGCAAATGAAACTTGGCGATGCACACGGGAAGAAAAAGAAAAAAAATTAATTTACAAAAATTAAATTGCTGCAAAGGAGGAAAATATATAGAGGGGAGTATTTTTTTAATTGCATGGTACCTATGATAGGCGTGCACACGATTAAACCTATTTGTGGCAATCTATTTTGCTAAGGTAATTTAAATAGTTGATTAATTTAGAAAGATATTTTGGATGTTGGAGGAAAAGCCATCCTGCAAAAAATTCCAAAATACCCCCATGGTGGAGCTGGAATTCCTGAAATGCCCCCATTGGTGAAGCTGGGCACATTTTCCAAAGGAATTCCCAAAATACCCCCATGGTGGAGCTGGAATTCCCGAAATGCCCCCACTGGTGAAGCTAGGCATATTTCCAAGAGTTCACCAAAATGCCCCCATGGTGGAACTAAAATTCCTAAACTACCCTCAGAAGACCTAGAGCCTATAAATACCCCTTCCCTCTTCTTGAAGGAGGGAGGATTTTTGGAAGAGAAGAGAGGACCTTTGAAAGGAGAATCTTCTTGGAAACTGGAGGAGGAGCTTAAGGGATCTTCAAGAGGCAGGTGCCTCACTTGACACCAGTGGCCTTTGGCCACTAGTAATCTC
>JAYJMB010032910.1:0-35450 GCA_036873735.1 Pouteria campechiana
AAATGGTAGGGCCTAGAGGTGGCCATATTATATTTGCATATTTGTTATATAGTTCTTGTGGATTAGTATGTTGTATATAGGATAATGATGGTAAATTAGGAGAGACTCTGTCGGAATTTCCTCTGAATTTACCACTAGTAACGCTTCAGGAAGGAGGGGCATTACATTTTACTTCATCTGATGCTTCTGTCTCGTCTGTCGGTTACTGTAAAAAAATTACTATAGCACTTCGTCCATTGCTTCTATTTCGTTTGCCGATTACTGTAGCAATTACTATAGCAATTTGCCTACTATGTCATCTAATGCTTCCACTTAGTCTGATGCTGTAGAAACATTATAGCATTTTATTATAGCAAAATTACTATAGTAGTAAACCTGTACTTGGAAGAAATTTTTGCACTTTTTCCATATTGTTAACTTGACATTTTTCATTATAAATCAAAATATGTTTATCCATATATAATATACATAAGTTAGAGTATGGATAAATCTTTTAAGCATAATTTATTTTTCATGTAAAGAATATCTTCTATGAAGCACACTTATCAAAATATTTTTATCCCCACATGATTCTTCAAGTTGTTAAACATGGATCAATCACATATTGTATTTTTCATCATAATATAATTATCCATATGAAATTTGCATATACTATAAATCATGATTTTTTATTTATAAACTTATTTAAGCGCTCATTCTTTTTCATTCAAGAAAATATCTTTTCAAGCACTTTTAACACATAATCCAAGGCATGATAAACAAGGTTAAAAAAATTATAGATCAATATGATTTCCCTTCTAGACTTACATCAAGATGTATATGCTTTCATAAATGATCTTCCAACAAAGCATGCATATTTTAAGCATATCTTTTTACATTTCAAGCTTTCTAGACTAGAAGCATCATTAGCATAAATTAAGTCTTAAGACAAGTTTTGTTGTTATCAAAATTAGAAAATAATCCCAACAGAGAAGATATGATCTTTTACCGCTCTACCGATATAGAAGGATCTTCTCAAAAGGTAAACTTAATGGCTCTAAAAATATCAAAATTGAAGCTCATAAAAAATAGATGATATTTTAAGCTCTTAGCCATGGGTGAAAGGATTTGCATAAGGTTAAGCTCATTTGAAATGTTTTCCTTCACCACCTTTGAAGCCTTCCACATTTTCTTCTTAAATAGCTTCTTCATACTTTCGACCATTGGAGAAGATGGGTTTGGTTGAATGCAGAAAAGGAGAGTAGCATTGAATGAATGAGACCATTTAAATTTTCTGCAATTAAAGTCCAGGCCTTTTTGGTTTGTCTTGAGTTGCTGCACTACTGTTCAGAGAGGAGGATGATTTGTATTAAAAGGTGTTGCTCGTTTGACTTTTCACAACTTGAAAACCTTGCAGTGCCGATTATTGCTGGAAATGACGACTGATATAAGCCTGCATAATGTCAGCATGAGTGCAGATGCCACTTCAACGCTAGTCACATAAATTGAGTTTTTCTCTAACAAGTCATGGCCTCTGTCTATATACATTTGTCCATTATAAGTTGTAGACAAATTCTTCATTGGTTTGTCTATCAGTTGAACTTCCATAA
Source organism: Pouteria campechiana (assembly GCA_036873735.1). NCBI lineage: Eukaryota > Viridiplantae > Streptophyta > Magnoliopsida > Ericales > Sapotaceae > Pouteria > Pouteria campechiana. The sequence goes on from JAYJMB010032910.1 coordinate 1,590, forward strand.
GAATGATTTTGTCTGTTGCAAGTAGCAAACGATCTTTGAATGGTGCGGATAGAGTTGAACTAGTTGAGAGACAAACTCTTCTTGGTCTGCTTAAATTCCTCCAAGAGATTTATCTGTTGATTGATCTTTCATGTATGTGCTTTGTTTGTTGTAAATAACAAACTAACTCTGGATGGTGCTGACGAAGTTGGGATGATCGATTAACAAACTTTTCCTTCTATATGAACAGACAAAGTGAAATATTCTTCCTTTGTTCTTCATTGTCTGTTGGAGGTGGCAGAAGAAGTTTGCTTTGTCTTGCACTAACAGACGAAGGGTGGTTTTCTTCTTTTATTCCTCATTATCTATTGAAGGTGAAAGACAAAGCTTACTTTAACTTCTTTGAATAGACGATGTGTGACATTCATCTGATGTAAGTGATAGACAGACAAACTATGTTATACTTTGTCTTGGATTGAATACTTTGCACATTGCCTTTATCTGTTATAAGTTGTAGATGATAGTGCCTTTGTCTGTTGAAGCCTATTTTGGTCTAACAAGTTTTTTGTCTGTTCAAGTCCGTCTATGCCCACTATGCAACTTCTACTTCATCTTTTGCTTTGCCTGATACTTTTTTTATCGCAACAAATGACCTTTGATCTGTAGACGAAGTGAAGTTCTTCAATTATTCTTGTAACTTTATTGTTTCTTCAATCTTCATTTGTTTATTTTGGCTCAGTTTAAGCTGCACTCCTTATTCGTTCATATTACCTTTTTGTCCTCATACTGATCCATTCTTATAACTTTATTGATCAGACAAAGTTTTCTCTTCTTTGTGCATGATTATCTGGGTGGCAATTACATTTTTCTTCTTTTGTGTGAGTATTTGATGGATCGTCTTCTTCCTTTTTTATCTCAAACAATTTTTCTCCGGTCACTATAGATAGTTCAAATTTCTCGAACAGCTTTATGCCCTTTGATCATGGCTTCATCTCCAACTTCATTTGTCTTGCATTTGTCTATTGAGATTTTCTTTTTGAGGTTGATAGACCACACAAGCTCATTGTAGCACATCTTCAAAGCCTTGTTTATCTTATATTACTTTTGTTTGTGGAAGCTTCTTTTAGACAATTGCAAACTTTTTGGTTACTCATCTTCTGCTTTCTTATTCTTCTTCCATGATTTTAATCAGTTTAGCTCCTTTGGAATGAAGCAGATAGTCATGGTAGTTTGTTGCAGATAATCATGATCTTGCACTTGAACTTTTCAACACTTTCTTTGTTGTTAGCTTTCATATATAATATCAAAATATATTTTATCCTCATGTGATTGTAATATTTTATGAAGCAAGGATAATATACATCTCTATTAAATGCACAATATGAAAGCTTAAGTAATTATGGTGATTAGTATAATTTAGCATATTTATGTATTAAAGATTAATTACTGTTCATGATATGCGCACCATAAAGTGAAGACTATATGCTTGTGTAATTAAACATTTATGATTATGTGTTTATGTTAATTAATGTTTATCAATTCATAATCACACATATGATTGTTCGAGATTTAAACATATACATTTCTTATCTTAAAACAAGTTTTGTTATCATGAAAATCATATATAATAATGCTAACATCAACACCTTATAAACAAAAGCCATTTCCAACCTTACTTAGGTCATTATCCAAATTTAGATTTCTCATGTCCAAATCACCCCAAAACCATTGTAAACATGGATTTAATCAATTTCCCTATGAAATCCTTAACAATCTCACTCAATTCCGCCACAAAAGTCACTATTCATGAGTTGGGTATAAACTCTAACATAAAGAAACCTTCAATTAACTCGGACAAAATAAACTAACCATTGAGTTCATGTATAGCCACCTTGTAAAATTTGGGGTATTAAAAAGGGGATAATTTTTGAAAATTTTGTTAAATCATCATTTGGGTATAAATGTATGTGATATCATCAGAAATTAACATGAATAATGGGAAATATATGAATTAGAAGGACTAAGGGTTTTGATAATTGGCCATGGGGTAATTTCATATCAAGTACACTGCACTTAGGTTAAATTTTATTATGCAAAGTGCATATGAATGATTTCATGAGTTGATTGGTTTTAGTTAATTTGGATAGATTATTAGAATTTTAATAACATATTATGTGGAAATTATTGATTAAATGCATGGGGAAAAGAAATAAGGTTAAAAGGTTGAGAAAAAAATAAAGAAAACAAGGTGAATATGGCATTCAATAGAGTGAGTGCCGCAACATCTAGGTGAGAGCCATGAAATTAGGTGGCGGGTAGGCATGAGCACCGCAGTAGCCAAACGAGTGTTGTGGCACTTGATTTCGAAGGTGGAGTAATGGTGTGAGCATCGTGGCATTTGGTGTCCAACAGGCAAGTGCTGCGAAGCTCAAATAAGAGCTGTGGCATTTAAATGTCGGTGTTGCCCCGCCTTTCGAGGTGCAACCTTGATCATTTCTCTTTATTTTCACTAAAATTTTCTCACTTTTAGGGTGGGGGTGCTCAAATCCCTTTCTATTACACCTATATTTTTTTCATTATTTTTCCTATATTTCCTTATACTTAAGGGAAATTTTGCCAAAATTTCAGCAGAGTTTGCCCTATATTTTAAAGATTTAAAACCTGATATACAATCATTCAAACTCATAATTTCTAAATATCAATATTCACAATTTTGAATCATAAATAAAACTACAATTTCAACAATTATCACCATTCTGTCATAATTAACTCTACTAGCCTAACTTATCCACATCCCAGAATCTGTATCACTCCATGATGGTAATAAATAGTTCTACAACAATATCATGCACATTTATTCCTATTATGACATGCCATGTGATTATATTTAATAAATATCATTTCCATTCTAATACAATTATACAATTTCACATTTGTACAATTATATAGTGGGATTTCAATTCCAACATACAATCATATCATCCAAATTTCTTTAGTCTTTCTCATAATTCCTTTGCCTGACCTGCCAGCTAACAAGTTAAATAAGAAGGCTTGAGTCTGCGCAAATCAGTAAGTAGGCATAAATAATAGAAAATAAAAATCAGTAATCAAGAACATTACATGTTCACATCCAAAACATATATAATCATTCCCAATCACTAGAACATAATACAGAATTTTTTCTATTCAATTCAACAATTCTTAACATTTAACATTCATAAACTTATCCACGATTGTATAATATACAAAATCAATTTCTAAATAGAATTAGAGGATATACTCTATTCTCAACAATCACATAACCATATCCAAAGCAAAACCCTAAGTATTTCAATCCAAGGGATATGCGTTATCGCTAATATCCATGTAAACACAACCAATAACCATTAATCTTAAATAAATATGGGATATCTCTAACCAAAACACACAAGCCCGGATTCAAATAATTGGGATATTCCTTATCCCCAACCAATCATATATTCAAAAGAAACAAGGTGGTGCCTACTTACCTTGAGTGACTCATTATACACTTTTTAAGCTCCATGCCTTTTCATCCTTCTTAGAAGATCCGTGGAATCCAAGCATATCTTTCATCTATGAGTAAGAATCCAAGCCTAAAACTTGAAATAGCACACTCCATTTGCAAGAAATATGAATCTTCTTCCATTTCCACCTTTCAAACAAATGGGTTTGGGTTTAAATCTATGGAAATGGGTTTTTTCATACATAAAAGGAGAAAATCTTTAGCTAGAATGATAAAAAACATGGGTAAATGCAAGGGTGTGAGGAAGAAAGGGTTTTGAAAAAAATGAAAGAAAAATGGGTTGAAAGCCCTTTAAAAAGTTAGATTTTTGGTGGTCTAGAGTGCCACCAACATTCAAATGTTGCGGCTCTTATTTTGAGCGACGCGGTGCTCGCCTATTCACCAAATGCCGCGACGCTTGCTTAGATGCCGTGGCACTCACACCATTGATCCACCTTCAAAATCAAGTGTTGCGATGCTCACACTTGCCCACTACCTAATGCCGTGGCACTCACAACATTGATCCACTTCGAAATCAAGTGTCGTAATGCTCACGCTTGCCCGCTGCCTTATGCTGCGGCTCTCACCCAGATGTTGCGATGCTCACTTTGTTGAACGCCCTATTCACCCTGTTTTCTTCATTTTTTTCTCAATGTTTTAATCTTATTTCTTTTCCCCATGCATTTAATCAATAATTTTCATATAATATGTCATTAAAATTTCAATAATCTATCCCAATTAACTAAAAATCAATCAACTCATGAAATCATTCATATACACTTTGCACAATAACATTTAACCCAAGTGCAGTGTACTTGAAATTACCCCAGAGCCAATTGTCAAAACCTTAGTCCTTATTCATATATTTCCCATTGTGTATGTTTATTTTTGATGATATCACATACATCTATCCCTAAATGATGATTTAACAAAATTTTCAAAAACTATCCCCTTTTTAACACCTAAGTATTATAGACTTTCCTTCTTACAAAAAGTTTCATCCTTGAAACTTTAAACATCATTTAATTCTCATCATTTTCCCAAGTTTGCAAATCTATTCACATTTTGGAGATCCATATCTATAGGATATCTCACACAAGTTATGACTCTTTGATCGTATACCTGATCATTCATAAACTGTTTACATTAACTAATATTAACACATACCCAACGCCTTATGCAAGGGACTCAAAGTTCTCATATAATCAAGACACCTATATCAAAAAATGTCTTGGTAACTCAGAAACAACTTCCAATTAACAATGAATTAGATTAAATTTACAAATCAATCATATGAAGACATATTAATTGCTACCAATCTTTCACAACTTACCAACAATACTGAATTATTCACTTAATTTCATGGAAATTTATGAACATAGTCAGAGTTCAAAATATAATTCCACATTTTTAATTTATCTTCTCAACTTTTGGAACATACCAAAATATAATCATTGAACAAAATCGTAATTTAATCCCAATTATGTATCCAATTTGATAAACTTATAATATATTATTTTTTTATATCTAAATTCACATGTTTAAGATCTTATTTTAATATTTTTTAGTGGATATTTCACATAACAGAGTTTTGTTTTATTGCAGACATAAAAATTTGTAAAATGAAACTAAAGATTACAAAAGATGTTACTTTAAAGCAATTTCTGGAACTAATGGAGGCATATTTGGAAAATATATTCAACATAAAATTTTAGCCTTTGTTCTTATCTTTCTAATGCATCAATAATCACATGATTCTAAATTTATATGAGAAATATATGGTTAAAATAGTGTAACTGCCTGTAAAGCTTCACATTCGTTTGTTACTTTATCTGATAGAAGGTGTCACTTTGAAGGATCACAACTCATAGAAGATGGATGATTTATACAAAGTTATCAACATAAAAGTTGTATCTTCTAAAATTATCTATCCAATACAAAAAGAATGGATCAATTCTAAGTTTATATGAGAAATTTATGATCAAAACAGTGGTACTCTCTCTAGAAAACTCTAAAATATCAATTTCAGAGACAAAATAAAAGGTAGTACTCTGAGCTCATACGACTCAAGATACAATCAGAACTAGGAAAATTGATTGACATGAAACTTGTATATATTTAAATTATCTATCTAACGCAATAAAATTTATTCAATTTGAAGTTCATATGAGAATGTTATGATAATTCTACTAAAACTGGATGAACATCGAAACTCCAAAGTCGACTTAATGACTCCAAACATCACTTTAGTGACTCCGAAGCAATGTTATTTGACTCTGAAGTTCACTTTAGTGACTCCAAAGTAATTTTTTTTGACTCTAAAGTTCACTTCAGTAACTCTGAAGTTTACTTACATGCCTTCTAAGTAGACTTGTATCTCCAAAATTGCCTTCATTGACTCCAAAGTTTACTTTGTTGCCTCCGAAGTTAATATTCAGTGACTTCAAAGCATGACTTATTAACTCCAAAGTTCACTTGCATGACTCTGAAGTAGGAATTCAAATTTGTAGCTCAATCTTCAAGCCTCAAAAGCAACCTAACAAGAAATAAAGTTTGAAATCAAAGCTTGGAATTGGAAGTGCAAAAATTTAGTTGTTCTTCCATGCATTAGATGTTGTTGTCCAAACTGTGATCAGGATTATATTTTCTTTTTAGCAATGAGGTTCTACAATGATCAGTGCTTGCAATTATCTGAGATATTTTTGGAAGCAATTTCCTTTACATACATTACTAAAATTTTTAGAAGCTGTTACAATCTGTAGAAGGTATATTTGGAAATCAGTGGTGCAATAATTTTGTATATTGTTGGAACTTTTCTTATGTATGAAAATAATCTTTTTGAGTAGAAAATACAGAGTTATTTAGAAGAGGATTCTGGTGCATAAAGGAATTGCAATTCATGGAGGAATTCAATTAAGACCTAGTTGCCTAGGTTATTTAAAGACACCTAGGAGTTTAGATCAGAGGAGGGGAATTGAGGGAGCATACATAGAGAGTTGGATAAGGAGAAGAGCTTAGAGCAAGAAGATCATTAGAGAAAGCCACAAAACCTGTTGCAACCTAAATATTCTATTTTTCTTTCTAGTTCATCTTTTATTTTTGAATCAACATTCAACCTTGGATTATGATGATGTTTATCAATTACTTAATTAGTTTTAATTCAAATATGATGTTCTAATTTTTTGTTATCTAGGATTAAATGGATCCTAGTAATGAAGCTTGTGTTGATGTTTGATTTTTGAGTTAAATTATCTTCTTTATCATTGTTTCTTCTTTTCTAAGCTTAATGCGTGTATATGCTTAGCTACCATTTGCATGAACTGAGATTCTTAATTTATACTTGAGAGAGGTGAATTAGGAATAGACTCTTAAATTGAAGAACATATGATGCAATGAAGTCTAGAGATAGCCATTATACATGTGTAATCTATATGAATATGACCTTACAATTGTATATATTACACTTGGATACTTAAGCTAAATGGATTTATTAATTTGGATTTGCATGGAGACATAGTAAATCACTTTAATAGGCACACCTATCATAACACTTGAGAAAGGATGGTAGATACTTTAGTGCATTTGATTGACAATGAGAGAAATGATGATTTACTCAATGCAATTCATCAATACAAGTGGATTTTCTAGGTGGAGTTGAATTCCTAGATATTTCATCCATTGATATTTCTTCTTTTGCTCTTACAATTTGTCAACTTCATTATTTATTTGGATTTAGTTCTTATATCATCTACTAAATTTTATTCAATCAAATTTTACTGATTTGATACAAGTTTGGTACTTAGTGTGTAATACCTACTTTCTCATGAGAACGATACTCAACTCACCTCATCTATATTACTTGTGATCATGTATACTTACACGAGAGCTAACAAGTTTTTAGTATTACTATATATTAATATCAATACTAATCAAGATTGATATTACTTTGGTTTTTATTCTACTTAGTACTGGTATATGTTTAGTTGATTCTTTATTATAGTTTTTTTGAATTCTTGATTTAATTTATTTTTATTACTTGTGAAAAAAGTAGTGCATGGTATGAAGCCAACAAGAAAATCTAGCTGAATTTGACCCAGAAATTGATCATACATATAGAAGAAGACTGAGGGAACAATCAATTCTGACTAGAAGCAGGTGTAGCTAGAGAGGCTATAGCTAAAAATCCACGCTGGCTTTTGAGAGATTATGCTGCTCCAACTGTTTAGGGACAAACATCATGCATAAGAAGACCAATAGTTCAAATAATTTTGAGATTAAGCCCTCTCTTATTCATATTCTTCAATAATCTGTGCAATTCAATGGACTTCAGAGCGATGATTCAAACACCTACTTAGATGCTTTTCTTGAGATTTGTGATATGATTAAATATAATGGAGTTTCTGATGATGTAATTAGGTTGACATTATTTTCATTTTCTCTTAATGACAAAGCTAAAAGTTGGTTTTCTTCTCTTCATGCAGGCTCAATTACAACTTGGGATGCAATTGCATAGAAATTCATAAGCAAGTTTTTCCCTTCTCCAAAATTTCCTAAGATGCATAATGATATCACAACTTTCATGCAAATGGATAATGAATCACTATATGAGGCATGGGAAATATTCAAAGCCTTGTTGAGGAGATGCCCACATTATAGACTACCCATATGGATGCAAATACAAACTTTTTACGATGGAACTAGTCTAAATTTTTGTTCTATGATTGATGCAGCTGCAGGAGGGTCCTTGAATAATAAAACACTAGAAGAAGCTTATGAACTATTGAAGGAGATGACATCTAAATCAGTGGCCTACTGAGAGGCTACTAATGAGAAGTCTAGTAGGAGTGCATGAAGTGGATAGTCTCATTGCACAGTTTGAAGCATTGAATAGGAAGATAGACAAAATGAATGCTTTAGTAATGAAAATTTAGAAAGTGACTTATGATTTCTATGGTGCAGGACATGCTAGCATGGATTATTAGTTAATTAACACTTTTGCACAATCTAGTGAGAATGCTAACTTTGTTAGTAATTTCAACAGGTCATAAAACAATCTATATAGTAACACTTACAATCGAGGGTGGCGAAATCATCCAAATTTCTCACGGAACAATCAAAATGTAATAAGGCCACCACTAGGATTCAAGCAACCAGAGGAGAGAAAATCTAATCTGGAAGAGATGGTTAGCAAAATAGCAAATAGCACTCAAATTTCATGAGCAGCACTCAAAAATTCATGCATAACACGGAAATGAAGTTTTAAAATCTAGAGGCCTCAATGAAGAATTTGGAGATGCAAGTAGAACAAATAGCAAATATGTTATCAGGGAGATAGTAGGGTTCTTTACCTAGTAACATAGCAAAAAATTCAATTGAAAAGGTAAAAGTTGTAAGCCTGAGAAATGGAAAACAAGTGGGAGAAGAAGATGTTCCACAAGAGATTCCCAAAGAAAAACAATAGGAAGTAATTGAACAACCATAAAAGGCAGCTAAGAGGAAATTGTTTCTAGACAATCCCAAGCCTTATGTGCCTCCAATCCCTTATCCTCAAAGACTTCAATAAAATAAGATGGATAAGCAGTTTTCTAAATTTCTGGATGTATTTAAAAAACCTACATATTAACATTCCTTTTGTAGATGCCTTAGCACAAATGTCTAGCTATACAAAAGTTTTCAAGGAGATCTTGAAAAACAAAAGAAAGTTGGAGGATTATGAAACTATGAAATTAAATGAGGAATGTTCAATCATCCTACAAAATATATTGCCACAAAAGATGAAAGATCCAGGGAGTTTCACTACCCCTTGCACTATTGGTGATTCACATTTTGAAAAGGCATTGTGTGATTTGGGTGCAAGTATTAACTTAATACCTTTCTCTATTTTCAAAAAATTATTATTGGGAGATGTCAAAACAACTATAGTATTACTTCAACTTGCTAATCGTCCAATCAAATATCCAAGGGGTATCATGGAAGACATGTTGGTAAAGGTTGATAAGTTCATTTTCACTACTGATTTTATAGTTTTGGATATGGAAGAAGATAGGGAGGTACCACTTATCTTGGGTAGACCCTTTCTAGCAACAAGAAGCACTCTTATTGATATTCAACAAGGAAAATTAATTCTTAGAGTTCAAGATGATCAAGTCACCTTCAATGTCTTTGAAGTAATGAAATATCCTTTGGATGCTAATTCTTGTTTTGCAGTTGAATCTATTGGCAAATTGGTAAACAGAGTTTTTCAAGAAAATGTTGTTGAGGATCCATTTGAAGCATGCTTGACTCAACCAAGCGACAGAGAAACTGAGAGAGAGGATGTAGAGGATTGTGAAAAATTTATGGAGGTAAACCCACTATACTCAAAGCAACAATCACCAAGAGTTGAGGAGTTGGGACAAATCAACAAAAAGCTTAAGCCATCTATAAAAGAACTTCCTATTGTTGAGCTCAAACTTTACCTTCTCATTTTAAATATGCTTACTTAGATTAAGTTTCTTCTCTGCCAATGATTATTTCTTCTTCTTTGGCAGATATGATGGAGGAGAAACTACTAAGAGTATTGAGAGAGTATAAGGGTGCAATTGGATGGAAAATTGCAGACATCAAAGGAATCAACCCTTCACTCTGCATGCATTAAATTCTAATGGAGGAGCATTACAAACCACCATCCAACATCAGAGGCATTTGAACCCAAAGATGCAAGAAGTGGTGAAAGTAGAAGTGATCAAGCAACTTTATGCAGGAATCATCTATCCTATTTCTAACAATCTATGGGTGAGCCCTGTGCAAGTTGTACTAAAGAAGGAAGGTATGAATGTTCAAAAAAATGACAACAATGAATTGATTTCAACTAAAATAGTTACTGGATAGCATGTATGTATTAATTATAGGAAATTGAATGATGCCACTAGAAAAGATTACTTTCCTTTGCCATTTATTAATCAGATGTTGGAAAGACTTGCAGGACATAAATTCTATTGCTTTTTGGATGGTTACTCAGGTTACAATTAGATTTCCATTGCACCAGAAGATCAAGAGAAAACCACATTCACTTGTCGATATGGTATTTTTGCTTTTAGGAGAATGCCCTTTGGTCTTTGCAATGCACCAGCCACTTTTCAAAGATGTATAATGGCTATTTTTTTGATTTGGTTGGGGAATATATTGAGATTTTCATGGATGATTTTTCTATTTTTGGTTCATCATTTGATTCATGTCTAAATAATTTAGCTTTGGTATTGCAAAGATGTGAGAAAACTAACTTTATTCTAAATTGGGAGAAGTGTCAATTTATGGTGCAGGAAGGGATAGTGCTTGGACTTAAGATCTCAGAAAAACGAATAGAAGTTGATCATACCAAAGCGGAGGTCATTGAAAAATTGCCTCCACCCACATTTGTTAAACTTGTTAGAGGATTTCTGGGGCATGCAGGATTTTATAGACAGTTTATCAAGGACTTTTCAAAAATTGCTAAACCCCTCTCTAACCTTTCAAGAAGGATGTACTATTTAACTTTTCAGATGATTGCTTGTAGGCCTTTAACACTTTGAAGAAGAATTTGGTTTCAGCACCAATCATGGTAGCACTAGAGTAGAATCTACCTTTTGAGCTAATGTGTGATGCAAGTAATATTGCTGTAGGAGCAGTCTTAGGACAATGAAAAGAGAGAAATTTTCAAACCATTTACTATGCTAGTAGGACCTTATCGGGAGCTCAATTAAATTACTCAACAATAGAAAAGGAACTTTTGACAGTATTTTTTGCTTTTGATAAATTTTGTTCATACTTGATTGGTTCAAAAGTGATTGGTTATTCTAACCATTCAGCTCTGAAAAATTTTCTTGTAAAGAAAGAAGCAAAGCCTAGATTGATTAGGTGGATTCTCTTACTGCAGAAATTTAATTTGGAGATCAAGGATAACAAGGGAACTGATAATCTAGTTGTAGATCACTTGTCTAGAATTCCAACTACAAAAGATGAGGAGACTCCAATTCTTCAAGAATTCCCTGATGAGCATATATTTCATATCAACTCCACACAAACACCCTAATTTGTTGATTTTGTGAATTATTTGGCAAGTGATGTTTTATCTCCTGACATATCACCACAATAGAAAATAAAATTCTTTTCTGATGTTAAACATTATCTTTGGAAAGAACCTTTTCTATTTAAAATTAATGCAGACCAAGTGATAAGGAGATATGTACCAGAAGATGAGATGGTAAATATTCTACAACATTGTCATGATGGAGAGAGGCAAGTGAGCATTTCAGTTCCACTAAAATTGTAGCTAAGGTTTTGTAATTTAGTTTTTATTGGCCAACAGTTTTCAAAGATGCAGACACCTGTGTACTCTCATGTGATAGATATCAAAGAATGGGAAATATCTACAGGAAAAATGAGATGCCTTTAAACTACATTCTTGTTTGTGAATTATTTGATGTTTGGGGTATCGATTTCATGGGACTGTTTCCCTCTTCCTTTGGCCATAAGTATATTTTGGTAGCTGTAGAGTATGTGTCTAAATGGGTGGAAGCTGTAGCAATGCCAACAAATGATGCTCGGGTAGTGATCAAATTTTTGAAGAAAAATAGCTTTACCAAAATTGGCACTCTTGGAGTAATATCAGTGATGGGGGAACACATTTTTGCAATAAAAAATTTGATGCACTTCTCCATAAATATGAAGTTACACATAAGATTGCAACCCTTATCTTCCTTAGACTAGTGAACAAGTAGAAGTTTCAAACAGGAAAATCAACAGAATTTTGGAGAAAACTATGAATGCCACTAGGAAAGATTGGTCAATAAAACTTGATGATGCACTTTGGGCATATAGGACTGCATTCAAAACACCCATTGGGATGTCTCCTTTTAGACTAGTATTTGGAAAGGCTTGTCATTTACTTATGGAATTAGAACATAGAGCATATTGGACATTAAAATTTTTGAATTTTGACGGGTAACTTGCTGGAGAAGAAAGATTGCTACAATTGAATGAGCTGGATGAACTTTGCAATGAGGCTTATGAGAATTCCAAGATATACAAAAGGCATAGAAAGAAATAGCATGATAAGCACATCCTAAGAAGAGAGCTTGAAATTGGTTAAAAAGTGTTACTTTATAGCTCTCGCCTTAAAATGTTTTCTAGTAAGCTATGATCCAGATGGTTAGGTCCTTTCACTGTCACAAGGATACTGCCATATGGGATAATTGAAGTTGCTCATGACACCAAGGGAACATTTAAGGTGAATGGTCTACGTCTGAAGCCATACTTTGAAGTAAGATTTGACAAGAAAAAGTTCACATTGGACTTGAAAGAACCAGCTTATAGAAAGAGATAGTCAAGCTAAAAACTATAAATTACAACTACTTCCTCATCATTTTACTTTTAGGATTTTTAGTCTAGCTTAGAAATATTTTTTTTCTTTTCTTTTTGCTTAGATTTTTTTATTTTGCTTACTTGATTTCAAAAAATTCTATATTGTAGTAATCAATAGTTTGATCAACTCTTGTCCATCAACAAAGGAGAATGGTTCACTTTAGAGGAGAAAGATGAATTTATGAGAAACAGACTATCTGAACTTTCTTTGTTTCCTTCACATTTAGCTTAGTTGTTTGTTTTGTTTTCTCTATTTGGACAATTTTTTTTTTGTTATGGTTTGATGTTTCTATTGCAAAAGTAAAAGCCTAATTTCAGATTGAGCATAGAAGTTTCATGAGATTATAGATTATGTGTCAATTATCAAAATTGTCAAAAATTTGCAAAGGATGCCAATAAATTTTAGAAAAAGAGGATTGGAATGTACTTTATTTAGGGAAGCCTTAAACTTAAACTTCTTTCATTATTTTACATTGAGGACAATGTTTAATTTAAGTCTAGGGGTATTTGAGGAGTTATATTCAAATTTACAACCAAGATTTCATATTTGCATTCAGATTTGGAATTAGTTATAGAAATGTTTTTCAAATTTGGATATAAATTTACTCTATGAGTGTCTCTTTTGATAACTTAGCAAAAGAAATCCAAGAGCAACATTGTTACAATGTTGAAATTGAACAAGATGAATTTCTTTTTAATTATCAAGTGGCATATGTTGAGTTTTTTTTATTACCATTGCACATTATTAAGAAAGAAGGATAGGTGCTACCTTGTGATTTATTGATTCTTATGATAAGTCCTTTTCATGAATGATGAAAATTTCAATACATGCAAACTGTATGTGAATTAGTGATAATGTTGTGAATTCAATAACATATTCTTGTTAACACAAGCATGATAGAACTTATTTAATTATTCCTCAAGGTGAAATCCTAGAAAACATGTTTACTCGAAAGTGATTTAGGCATTCTTTAATCAGTTTGAGTCTTTCAAGTTAACCTAGTATATTCACTATCACTAGTATCCCTATTGAGCTTTAATGAAAGAATGGCATATGCAAAACATGCGAAATACCACCATTCAATTTTTCTTTCTTTAGCCTCATCATTCAAACCTTTTTAGCCTTAAAAACCATGATTGACCTGTTAAGAGATATATTCTAAACACATGGTTGCAGAGAGATACATGAGTACATAAAAAGATAAGTTTGAGGGAGTTAAAGAGAAGAATGCTAAAAGAAGAGGAATAAAAGACAGAAGGAAAGAAATCAATAAGGATTTATCTTTCAATTGGGGTGATCATATCTCCATGAACTCAACCGAAAATAAGTTTGAAGATGTGGTAGTAATATAACCCATAGTTAGGGGGATCATATCCTAATGAAAGTAAAAAAAAAAAATCTGACTAGGGTGTGGTAGTAATACAACTCATAAAATAGATAAAACCCCAAACAAAAAGTTAAGAGAGTGAATATTCATGTAAAATGCAGATATGATCTCTTACCTTGTGTATTCTTATTCCCTTTTCTTGTTAGCTAAAACCCAAGGCCCCATTACAAGCTTAATGAAGACCTACTAATCTAAGTGAATAGAGTTTTCTACATTAGTGGAGAGGGATTATGAAAAGTAAGTTTATGGGTTATTTTGTGAAGATCATGAAAATCACTGATCTGCACATTGTTGACTGAAAAACATTCATGTAGCATAAAATTAACATTGCACACACACATTTTTTTATTTCATGAAAGGATTGATGAAGCATGAGTTTCATGAGATTACTTAGCAAGTATCTTGAGTGATTTCTAAGATACATTTCACATGTGTAATTTGAACATCAATTTCATCATTTTCCTCAAATTTTTAGAAATTTACAAAACCCTAGATGGGGAAAACAAACTTATGCTATGAATTAAGCATAACCGACACCCATAGATGAAGATCCAAACTCCATGCTCCCTTTGGCATCTTCCATTTGAAGAAAATCAACTCTTCTTCCTCCTTTCCCCGTTCAAAAGATTGAAAATCACATTTAAGCACAAGATCAATGAGTTCTTCACTTAATCATAGAAAATTATAAGCTAAAATAGCAAGGAAATGGGCAAAATAGGGTTGGGGTGAAGCTAAGGTGTGGGAGAGGCACAACAGAATGAAAAATGACAAAACGGAATGGGGTTTAGGCTTGAAAGGTTGCATTTTTTTGGTGCTCCAGCGTATCAACGGACTCTTACCGTGGTAGGGAAAAGCCTTGCCACTGCAAGGTCTTGCTGGATGGCCAAAATAGGCATTTTTTGGGGCCTTATCATGGTAGAAAACCACCTTGTTGTGGCAAAAAAATCTGCTTGCCGTAGCAAGCTCCCGCTGGATGCCCAAAGTCCATTTTCTGGAGGCTTGCCATGGCAGGAAAAACTCCTTGCTATGGCAAGCTCCTTCTGTTTGACTTAGTATTAGTATTTTTATCATAAATTTTACATCCAATGTCTAAATGATCTAATTCTTGAGGCATTGGAAAGATAACTTCAAGGGCTACAACTTTTATATTACCAAATTTTTCCAAATCAGCCAAAACATATGTCAAACAGTTCCATAAATTTGATCAATCTCATTCATCTTGTTATTTTTTTTATCATTTGAAAGAACTTTAGTATATTAGTCATAACATCCTCATAAGACATCAAAACTAAGTGATTGTTATCCATTGGATAGATAATTGCATGACCTACAACTTTCATGTTGAACACATTTTCAAATTGGTCCATTATCTATGTCCAAATTCAATCATAATTCAAATTTAGCATTTATACTAATGAAAGATCACCATAGTCCCCTTCCACATAAAACATTTCAAATCTACCAATAATCACTTCCCACACATCATATATATGAAATGAATTATGTTCATACCATTCACTACTTCATTTGAGGTTAATTATCAAAAATAAACTATTCAGTTATTTTTAACCAAATTTTCTCTGAATTTTTTGCTAAAAATGACTCCACATTCCAATTTCATTCTAAAATGCATCCAAGTCTTAAACCATGATTTCCCACACATCACATACATGATAATTCCATGAGTTATTCTTATTCCAATTGCATCCAATGCTCAAATAAATGTTTCACATATATTATAATACACATAATGACCATGTTAGATCATTCACATAGATCTTAAATAAGCTTTTGCTCAAGTTCACCACTTGAGTTCTTTTTTTTCTTATTGCGTTTCTACAGTTCAAAATGATGAAATTAATAAAATTCATAGACCAACTCTACCAATATCCATTTGAACGGATTTCATATACCTTAAGCATCATATAAAGCCATTCATACCTTCAAATTTCAATGATTTTGTGGAAATCATCTATTGAGTTCTTTTAATTCAATATTCAACTCAATAACTCAAAATTGCAAAATCATCTCATCTCAAAATTTTAATTCAATCTCTCATACATATCACATTACAGACATTAATTATGCTTCAACTAATCACTCTAGTTATATATATGACTTTACTCAAAATCACTACTTGAGTTCATTTCACCCAAGAAACTATTAGTGAGTCCATTCCATTAATAATATTTAGTTTTCATAACATTTTCTTTACAAAATCCTTGTTTGTCATCACAATTTTTCACTATTTTGAAATACAAAAAATTTATCATCATTTTAACATCTTAGCTCAACCCTAATGTAGTCAAATATGCAATTATCCAAAAATTAACACCATGGGGTGTTATAGTGACACACTATTTAGTTCCTAGAAATGGAGGCCATGATGCAATTAGTATTCTTGAATGTGTATTGATTTACTACATTATTTATAATATGGAGTATGATCTTGTGGATGCCATGTTATTGTACATGTTCAATCAGAAAGATAGAGCTAATGGACATCTTTCCTATACCATGTATTTAACAAGACTATTTCAATACTTTGAAATAGATCTTTCTGATGATATTCCAACTTGTCCCTCAAGTTACAATGAGATAAACATTGGAACACTCATACGAATGAGGTATATCAAGTATGATGATGGCAAGTGGAGATACATTTTAGTTGTGCCTAGAGATAATGAAGATGAGATTCCAATTCAAGATGATGAAACAGTGAGAATTGAGCTAAAGTTGAAGAAAATGATGAGGGTAAAGATGAGTTTTATCAAGAATTTTTGGGAGATTAGCAAGATCTAGATGAAGAGGAGGGTTCCTAAGGAAAGAATGGGAAGTATGCTCAGGCCGAAGATGATTTAGTAGCAATTGTCTCAGATCCTCAACACACTCTAGCCACAACCAGTCCAGCCCCAACTCATCCCATTCATACATCTACTTCTACACCTCATGTCATAACCACTTCAACTTCTCCTTTGCTAGATGTTTATACCTTGCAAGCTTTACTTAAAGCTAGTCTAGGAGTTGACTTGGAGGCTTACATAAGGGAGCAAATTCTTGCTTCTACATTAGCTGATCAATCAGACTCCACAACAAAGAAAAAGTCGTCTCCTTCTAAATGGATTTGAAGATTGAAGACCAAATAATATTTTCATAAACCGTCTCTCTAGTCTTTCAAGGATTTGAAGTTATTTAACTTTCTGGTCAAAAATTGCTGGTTCAAGTTCCCTAGTTTGACTCTTTGAATTATAGTTAAAATTCACATAATTATGACTTTCTATTCATATTGTTTACATTCTTGTTCATTCTCTATATTTGTGCATTCCTTTCATTTTGTTTATGACAAAAAGGGGAGAAATTTAGCATAGGTAGCATGAGTAAATAAGCGTGTTGATAGGGGGAGGAATGTTACTTTAAATTCATCCATAGTTGGTTTTGTCATTATCAAAAAGGAGAAGAATTGATTAATTTTTGTTTCCTATTTTGATTATGAACAAACTTGGATAAATAAGTTTTATCATGTGGTTTGATGATGATACATATATTTGATTTAGAGTGGATTGATGTGAATGAAATGAAATGCATGTAATCAGGTTGCATGAAGTGATGGATAGAATGTAAATAAATTTTTGGAAATAGGTTAAGAATGAAAGACGTCAGATAAAGAAATTGGCTGACATTTTTGGTCAACAACCTCAACAGATTTGAAGTTAGGGACATATCTGGTGAAGTTAAACTTCAACAGATTTTTCTATGAAGGAAAACATCGATGGTTTGTCATAAAACGTTGACGTTTTAGCACCGTTGTAGGCAATTATAAAGATCTAAAAATGAAATAGTTTGACATTCTCTTTAACCTCCTTTGTGAGATTATCTCCCAACAATTGAACATCTATATTAATGGGAGATGTGTTGAAGAAAGTGTGTGTGAAAAATAAAGGAGAAATCTTATAGTGTGATCAAGAGAAAATCAAGTAAATCAAGATTATACAAAGATTCTAAAACTGGTTTTGCAAGTGAATGAAGCTTGGATAATCAGAAGCACTAAAGTTACCTAAGAGTTAAATTGGTTGTAAGCTTTCTCTTATTACATTCTTTATTGTTTTGATTGTACCTTGGTTTGGGTTGTAAACCAAGAGATAGTTGAATCATTACAAGTTGTGTAAGTGATTCATCTATATTGTTACCTGGAGCTGTAAGTCTAAAGAATAAAGTATCTGTACCACTGTAACTTTGGGACTAAGTTGACTAGTGAAACCCATGTCTATGATTGGGACTTCAAGAGTGGAGTAGGTAGAGAGTACCAAAACACTATAAATTATGTGTTCTCTATTTGTGAGTCATTTCAGTTGTAGTGCAATTACTCACTTCTAAAGATTGCGTTAGTTTAGCCTTAGTATGAGACCAACACATAAGAATAAATGCTTATATTTTAGGATAGATTCTGTCAAATCTTTGGTGGAGATTTTCCTTAAAAATAGGAAAATGATGGGAGAACGGTGAAACGCATAGTCCCTAGGGTGGGGCGGGATAGACTAGTATCAGAGACAGTGACTTATCTATCTGATAAGTCCTACTAACCTGCATGATAGCATTAAGTTTCAGGATCATGATGGTAATGGCGAAAGGAGATAGAAAATCACATGCCTAATATGAATTGATGAACTCATAAGGAATATGGGAGAACTTTAAATTAAGAATAATAGGAAGATGTGAAGAAAGACAAGAAGGGCTTGTGAATAGTTATAATATTGCATAAAGGATATTAATATGGAAGGAAAGTGATAGTGCTATGATAGCACAAGTATGACTAAAATGAATATTCACATTGTTAACATATGATTACTATGATCAGAGTAGTGCAATGAAGCGCAATGGTACTTATATATGCACTTAACTGGCATGTTTGTTTCATAGTACTTGTGAATATGAAATTGATGTGATGAAATTGTGAAGTTTCATGAATTGGCATGTTGCTCTAATTGTGTGAGTTCTTATGCTCAATTAACTAATTGTGATGTGTTGTGGCATAAGCCATAGACGTGTATCTAGGTGAATAGTTTATTGTATATGTTTTGTTGAATTATTTAGAAATGAATAAATTTTGTAATCAGTTGTCTATCATGATTTTTTATTATTGTTTGATGATTATATAAATATGATATGTGATATCTGTGAAATACGAATAGGCTTGGAAAGAATTGAATGCCTTGGTGGCATAGATGCCAAGATGGCATGGGTGTAATGAAAATTGACACCCGTGGGGTGTAGGTATGCATTAATGGCATAGTATTTAATCTTTTATATTATGAGTATAGAAGCATACTCTGATCAAATGTTGTTAATGATGGCTTGTATATGCATTTCAATTGGAATGAATTGTTATGTGTATTTATGCATTTTTATATGTTAAATGATGTGATTGAATTGGATTGTGATTGGAACGATGAAATTGTGTAATGTTATGTATTAAATTTGGTTGAATTGCATGAGTGTGTAGTGTATATTGCCTTGCATAGCATTCCATCATGAGTTATGAATATGATGGGCATGACTGAATTATGTGTATATTCTGGTGTTATGTGAAACAGAGGATATTTAGATGAAAGAAGGATGCCTGAATGGCATGGTTGAAAAGGCCTGCTTAACCTAAATTCGATAGAACACATATGAAGTGTGATGGCCTGAATGGCCAGATATGATACGGCTAGTTGGCGGGAGGGCCTATATGGCCAGATTGAATACGCCTAGTTGGCATGATGGCCTAAATAGCTAGATTAGATACGCCTTAGAGGCATGGCCGAAGATGATATAGAGGCCTGAATGGCTTGGGGCTTGGCATGGATGCCTGGATAGCCTGGACATGATGTGACACCCATGTAGGGTGGAGGCCTAAATGGCATGTGGATTGGCTGTGATGCTTGGATAGAATGTTAGACCTGACATCCATTTAGGATGAGGCTTGTGTATGGCCTGGGGCTTGGCTATACAACCTGGATGGCCTAGTATGACTTGACACCCATATAAGGTAGAGGCCTAGATGGCATAGTATTGAGATGTAAGGTTGACATGGTAGCCTAGAGGGCTTGCGCTGGATATGATAGCTTGAAATTATTATGGCTGGAAAGACATGTAGAATGTTGAGGCCGAATAGCCTAAATTGATTGGGCCTGGATTTTATGATTTTGGATTGTATTGTAATAATGTTACATTATCCTAATCATATAATGATTTTTGCATTGATGTGCGTTGTTATTGTAATATAATTACTCTATAATTGAAGAAAATATATTCTAAAATGGCAGAATGGCTAGGATGGCTTGAATATATCATGGTACGAATGTGCCTTGAGGGCACGTGGGTATGTGATGGCATGACCTTGATTTAGTTAACTTGTGATCCCTATGAAGAAATGAAGGCAGGATGCCACAAAGGGCAGTAGGAAAGTCGCCTTGGACCTGGCAATCTTCGTTGCCGGGGATATAAGGAGAGACCAATACGCATCATATTGTAGCTAGAAATGTTAAAACCTTGATAATAAGGCTGAATTAATATTGATAATAGCATACAAGAATGGAAATACCTAATGATAAGGCACTCTAAGGATGTTGATGCGAACAATGAAGTTACATATGAATCTAGGCTAGAAGCATAAAACTATGGTTATAATGGCCATGAAACTATGTATGATTGTTTGGTTTGAAATTGAGATATGATTCCTATGCTTGGAATAATTATAAAATAATATTTTTATGAGTAAAGACTATGCCTATATTATTGAAAATAGATTATATTGACACTTTGAGCACCTTGGATGAGGAATTGTGCAAATGTTAGTAATAGTAAAAGTAATTTTTTCTTGGATAATCAGGTGATATGATCAGAAAAGTATAATTTGCTCAATATATGAAATTACAAGCTTAAGCCAATAACATGAATCTATTGATACATCAAGTTTTGAGGTCGAAACTTTTTGTAAGGAGGGTGATCTGTAACACCTAGGGTGTTAGTTTTGCTTAATTATGTACTTGATTATTATTATGACTAAAAAGGGAATGATTTGAGATATAGAGAAATTTGGTTTGAAATGAAATGATTCAAGTATGTATGAACTATATAAAAGTTTCATGAAATTATGCCAATTAAAATCATATGCATATGATTATGTGACATGCTTACAAGTAAATTGATTTAAACTTTTGGTGCCTTTTTTTGTTATTTTTATGTGAAACAAATGATGAAAAAAGAAGGAAAAAAAGAAAAAAAAGTATGAAAAAATCAAGAAAAAAAGAGGGGCAGCGAAAAGCTGGGCCGCAGCTCAAAAATCCTGAGTTGTGGCACTAGATTATGCAGGTGGGGCATGGACAGGTAGTGAAATCCTGGGCTGCAATGCCATTTCGTATAGGGCAGCAAAGGACAGTTATGCTGTGGCCCAGATTTCCTTTGCTGCGATGCCATTTAGTGCAGACAACTAGTAGAAAGCTACGTTGTAGTGTAGACCAACGTGGTCAAGGTGGTTGGCCCTCTATTTAAGCCTAAAATCTATTTTTTTTTCATTCTTATCTTTCCCTTTCCTTCCCCAAGCCCTAACCTCTTGCCTAGCTCTTATACACCCCAAAACCTCAGGGTTTTAGCTAGAAAACAATAAGGCTTAGATGAAGCATGTGTCTAAGCTTGTATTTTGAAAGTTTGAACGATGACAAATGGAAGAAAGTTTGATTTCTTCAATTAGAGGGGCCTATTTGGAGCATCAAGTGTGGATTCTTGCCCATGGGAGGAAATAATGAGCTCATAATATACCATATTTAATGCCTAAATTCACTTATGTTTTGATCCTCTTTTGATGTAAATTTAGTGATTTATAAGCACATTCTAGTAAATTTATACTTAATTTGCTCATTACTTGAAGTGAATTCTATGATGGTTATTATGTCTAAATAGAGATAATTAGGTGGAAGAAATGAAAGGAAAAATGGAATACATCAAAGTTGAGAAAGGAGCAAAGTAATGAAGTTTGGATAATGAACAAGCAGTTGAAAAATGAAGATTCAAAAGCAAAAAAAAATACTAAGGTCAGAAATTCTGAAAGTAATTGTAGAAGTATGTCAAAAGTTCTGAAGTTAACTTCAAAAACATGTCAAAAGTTCTGAAATGGACTTGGGCAGTCAGAAAAATTGAGCGTTGCGATAACCAAATCAGATGTTGTGGTATGTGATGTAATGACACCTAGCATTACTAGGAGGTCATTTTGAGTATAGACGAAGATAGATTCAGCTCAAGTGGTCAACATAGAAGTTTTATTCCTTGAAGTTATCGGACCACAAAATTAAGAATCATAGGATTTGGAGTTGAAATATGAAAGTTATGACCAAAACATTTCAACTATCTCAGACTTCAATACCACTAACAAAAATTTCTGATGTGCAGAACATGGTATCACTTGTGGTCCAATTTTGGCATATTTTGAGGATAATTTGGAACTCATGTCAACATGACAGTTTTATATCTCAAATTTATCTTTGTAATACATTAAGAATCATATAATTCTAACTTTAAATGAGAAGGTTATATCCAAAACAGTACCTGCTAGAACTTTTGATACATTAACTCCAAAAGTTATCAAAAGGCATCACTTGTGAGCTCTAGTGACTCATGACAGAGGCTGATTCAGGAAAAAAGATAAACATAAAAGATATAGCCCTTATAATTATCTATCTAATGGAATAAGAATCACATAATTTAGATTTCAGATGAAAATGTTATGAGCAAAATATTAAAACTTCTCTAAATTATAAGAAATTCAAAAGAGGTTCTAAAGCTTGAAATATTAATGTCAGAAGTTTTGAAGAACTTCTGAAGCTCAAAATTTGAATGTAAAAAATGCTAAAGGGGTTTAGAAGAACTTCTAAAAAACTCAGAAACACAACATCAGAAGCATGTCAGAAGTTCATTATTCTAATGAACTTTTAACAAGGATGAATGGTTGAAACTCAAAATTTCTGGAGTTAAACTATCAAAAGTGTATTAGAAGTGCAACAGAGGTAACTTAGAGATAATTCTGAGGTTTGTAGAAGAAGTGTAAATGAGTTTTGAGATGCTCAAAAATGCTCAAAAGTGCCATAGAAATATTGCTGAAGTTCTTAGAAGTGTAGAAAAGGCCTCTGAGGAGTTGTTGAACAGTTTTGAGGCTTATAGAAGTGCTCAGAAGTGTTCAGAAGTGCACCAAAGTACTTCTAAGATAATCTCTACTATTTTTAGAAGCACTACATGATATATTTTTAAGGCTCTGAGAAGTGCACAGAACTATCGAGGTGTTTAAAAACTAATCTCAGAAGTGGGATAGAGGCTATCAGAAGTGTAACAGAACTTCTAACCAAGTGAAGCATTAAACTCAGAAGTACTATAGTTTGACAGAAGTTCCAATGCCAGATCTTCAAAAGTTTTGTAGCTCTACCAGAACTTCTAAGTAGTGAAATTTCATGTCAATGCAGTTGTATTTTATTAATCTCAAAGCTTGTCAGAACTTCTGAAGAAATGCAATTTCAACCCTTAGAACTTCTGATGTAACTTAACAGTGCTAAATGTGATGTTATTGTCCAAACTATGATCAAAAATATATTTTTAGCAACTGAGTTCACAATTATCAGCACTTTGCAATTATTTGAGTTATCTTTGGAAGCAAATTCCTCTACATAAGTTGCTAAAATTTTTAGAAGTCTAGAATGCATAAGCTATTGTAATTTTTGGAAGGTATCTTTGGAAATAATTATGCAACAATTCTATCGATTTTTGGAACTCTTATTATACATTAAAACTATCTTGTCAGTTGGAAAGATAAAGTTATTCTTAGAAGAGGATTTTTGTGCATAAAGGAATTGCAATTCATGGAGGAGTTCTACTAAAACCCTGTTGCTTGAGTTATTTAAGGATGTCTAGGACAAAGACGAGGGGACTGCGGAGATAGAGAGAGTTGGATGAGGAGAAAAGCTTAGAGCAAGAAGATCATTGGAGAAAGCCACTATAACCTGAATATTCAGTTTTCTTTCTAGTTCATCTTTTGTTTTTGAATCAACATTCAACCTTGGATTATGATGATGTTGATCAATTACTTAGTTAGTTTTAATTCAAATATGATGTTCTAAATTTATGTTATCTAGGATTACATGAATCCTAGTAATGAAGCTTGTGTTGATGTTTGATTTTTTGAGTTAAATTATCTTCTTACTCATCATTTCTTCTTTTCTAAGTTTAATGCACGTATGTGCTTAGCTACCATGTACATGAACTGAGATTCTTAATTTATACTCGAGAAAGGTGAATTATAAATAGACTATTGAATTGAGGAACATATGATGCAATGAAGCCTAAAGATAATCATTGTACATGGGCAATCCATGTGAATATGACCTTATATTACACTTGGATGCTCAAGCTAAATGGGTTTATTGACTTGGATTTGCATGAAGATATAGTAAATAACTTTAATAGGCACACCTATCATAACAATTGAGAAAGGGTGGTAGATACTTTAGTGCATCCGATTGATAATAAGAGGAATGATAATTTACTCAATGCAATTCATCAAAACAAGTAGAATTGCTAGGCGAAGTTGAATTCATAGATATTTCATTCATTGATATTTCTTCTTTTGCTTTTACAATTTGTCAATCTTATTGTTTATTAAAATTTAGTTCTTAGATCATCTACTAAAATTTATTGACAAACATTACTGATTTGATACAAATTTGGTACTTAGTGTGTAACAACCTACTTCCTCATGGCAACGATACTCAACTCACCTCATTTATATTACTTGTGTTGCATGAGACCCAAAAATTTTTTGGTGTTGTTGCTGAGGAAGACTGTGAGTTATACATTTATATCAATACTAATTAAGATTGGTATTACTTTGGGTTTTCTTTTTTGCTTGGTACTAGTTTATATGTTTAATTTGATTCATCGTTATAGTTTGTTTTGAATTCTACATTTAATTTATTTCTGTTATTTTTGCAGTTATATGTATGGAGTCAACAAGGCAATCTAGCTAAATTTGACTCATAAATTGATTGTACCTATAGAACAAGACTAAGGGAATAATCAATTTTAACTAAAAAGATGGAAGGAGCAGGTGTAGCTAGAGTAGCTGTAGCTGAAAATCCATGCAGGCTTTTGAGACATTATGTTACTCTAACTATCCAGGGACAAACATCATGCATAAGATGACCTACAGTTCAAGCAAATAATTTTTAGATTAAGCCATCTCTTATTCATATGCTTTAGCATTTTGTGCAATTCAGTGGACTTCAAAGCGATGATCCAAATAGTTATTTAGTTTCTTTTCTTTAAATCTATGATACAATTAAATATAATGGAGTCACTGATGATGCAATCATATTGAGATTATTTTTATTTTTTCTAAAGGACAAAGCTAAAAGTTGGCTTTCTTCTTTTCCTGCAGGCTCAATCACCACTTGGGATGTTATGGCATAGAGTTCCTAGGTATGTTTTTCTCTTCTTCAAAATCTGCTAATATGCGTAATAATATTACAACTTTCATGCAGATGGACAATGAATAAATATATGCAGCATGGGAGAGATTTAAAGACTTGCTGAGGATATGGCCACATCATGGACTACCCATATGGATGAAAGTACAAACTTTTTATAATGGGACTAGTCCAAATTTTTGTTCTATGATTGATGCAGCTGCAGAAGGATCATTGAATAACAAAATGCCAAAAGAAGCTTACGAACTATT
Source organism: Pouteria campechiana (assembly GCA_036873735.1). Classification (NCBI taxonomy): domain Eukaryota; kingdom Viridiplantae; phylum Streptophyta; class Magnoliopsida; order Ericales; family Sapotaceae; genus Pouteria; species Pouteria campechiana. The sequence goes on from JAYJMB010032910.1 coordinate 27,619, forward strand.
AGAGGAGATGACATCCAACAACCACCAGTGGCCTACTGAGAGGCTACCAATAGTTAGATTGTATGAAGTAGACGATCTCACTGCAGAGTTTGAAGTATTGAATAAGAAGATAGACAACATGAATGCTTCAGCAATGAAAGTTCAGAAAGTGACTTGTGATTTCTATGGTGGAGGACATGCTAGCATACATTGTTAGGTAGGTAACACTTTTATTCAATTTAGTGAGAATGCTAACTTTGTTAGTAATTTGAATAGGATGCAGAATAATCCCTATAATAACACTTATAATCCAGGGTGGAGAAATTATTCAAATTTCTAATGAAATAATCAGAATGCAGTAAGGCCACCACTAGGACTCAAGTAACCAGAAGAGGGAAAATCCAATTTGAGGCAAAATCTTAGATAACATGTTTACTTGGAAATGATTTAGGCATTTTCTCTGATTAGGTTGAGCCTTTCAAGCTAACCTAGTACATCATATCACTATGTCCCCAGAGCTTTATTGAAAAAATGGCATATGCAAAGTATATGAAAGACCACCATTCGATTTTCTTTCTTTAGCCTCATCATCCAAACTTATTCAGCCTGAAAAACCATCCTTGACTTATAAGAGATATATTTTATGTATATGGTTGTTAGAGAGGTATAAGAGAAGCAAAAGAAATTAAGTTTTAGAAAAATAAAAAAATGCCAAAATAAAGGGAAAGAAAAAAAAGAGTTAATGAGGAATTATCCTTTAATTGGGGGGATCACATCACAAAGGACTCAAAACAAAACAAGTTTGGGGGTATGGTAGTAATTCAGCCCATAAAAATACAAAGCACCATAAATAATAAGTCAAAAGACTAAATTTTCATGTGCAACTTGTTTATGATCTCTTAATTTATGAATCCTTATTCCTTTTCTTTGTTAGCTAAACCCAAGGCCCCATTACTAGCTTAACAAAGGCCTATTGATCCAAGTAGACAAAGTTGTCTACATTAGTGGAGAGGGATTATGAAAGCAAGCTTATGGAATGTTTTTTGAAAATCATTATTGAATAACATATTATTGATCGAAAGGCATGCATATAACATGAATTGACAAAGCAGGCTCACACACACACACAATATACTCACATTCTCACTTCATAAAGGGATTGATGAAGCATGATTTTCATGAGATTACATGGTAAATGTCTTGAATGATTTTTAAGTCATGTGCATATGTGCAATTTATGTAGCATGTTTTTGATTGATTAAGAGCAACTATCCTAACTGTTTCATTAGTTTGGTTACTATTTTTCTTGAGGATGATCAAAAGCTAAGTTTGAGGGTGTTTCATGAGCTCATAATATACCATGTCTTAATGCCTAAATTCACATATGTTTTAATCCTCTTTCGATGTAAATTTAATGATTTATAAGTACATTCCAGTGAATCTGTACTTAATTTGGTTATTACTTGAAGTGAATTCTATGATAATTTATTATGTGTAATTGAAGCTAATTAGGTGCAAGAAATGAAATAAAATATGGAAGACATTAAGGTTGAGAAAGGAGCAAAGCAATGAAGTTTGGATAATGAATAAGCAGCTCAAAACTGAAGATTCAAAAGGCAAAAAAAAATTTACTAAGGTCAGAAATTCTTAAGGTAATTTTTGAAGTATGCTAGAAGTTTTGAATTTAACTTCAGAAGCATGTTAGAAGTTCTAAAATGGACTTGGGCAGTCAGAAAAATTGAGTATCGCTGCAACAAAATCAGATGTCGTGGCATGTGATGTGATGAAACTTGGTGTTACTTGGAGGCCATTTAGAGTATAGATAACGATAGATTGAGCTCAAGTGGTCAAAATAGAAGTTTTATCTCTTAAAGTTATCTAACCAAAAAATTTAGAATCATAAGATTTGGATTTGAAATATCAAAGTTATGGCCAAAACATTGAAACTATCTCAGACTTCAATCCCAATGATAGAATCTTCTGATGTGCGGAACATGGTATCACTTGTGGTCCAATTTTGGCATATTTTGAGGATGATTTGGGACTCATGTTCATCATGAAAATTTGATATCTCAAATTTATCTTTGCAATGCATTAAGAATGACATGATTCTAACTTCAAATGAGAAAGTTATTTGAAATAGTGTCTGTAAGAACTTATGATACATTAACTCCAGAAGTTATCAAAAGGCGTCAGTTGTGAGCTCCAAAGACTCATGATAGAGGGTGAACAAAAAATTGATAAACATGTTGATGTATACCTAACAATTAACTATCCAATGGGATAAGAATCACATAATTTGGATTTGATATGAAAATGTTATGAGCAAAATACTAAAATTGTTCTAAACTATCAGAAATTCTGAAGAGGTTCTGAAGCTTGAAATATGCAATGCCCTCCACCCTCCACCCTATGCATTTCAACCATCCAATAGATTATGCTCTATTGGGACTATACAGGATGTTACTACTTCCCTTCTTAATAAGGAAAGTCTTTTCATAACTCTACTATTCCTAATTTTTAAGGGAACAATTCTAACAAAAATTAGGTAGAGTCTCCTCTAAATTATCAATATTTAAAACCTGATATACAAACATTCAAGCTCATAATTTCTAATTATCAATGTTCACAATTCTAAATCATATACAGAACTTCAATTTTAAAAAATATAATTCAAATCATAATTAACTTACTAACCAAACCTACCCACAGCCTAGAATCTATATCATGCCATGATGGCAATACACTATAGGGGAACTATATCATTGTCACATCCCGCCTTCCGAGGTGAGACTTATCATTTTACACTGTATGTTCAGCTTGACTTGCCCACTTTTAAGGTGAGGTGCTCAAGTCTTATTTTGGAACTCGACTAGTTTCTACAAAAAAATGTGTATCATTTCCCCTAAATTATTATGATTTAACCTATACAATATTTATTAAATAAAATAAAGCAATGATATTAATTTTAAAATACATATGCCGATACTCTCATAGCCCAAGACCTAGGTGAATTATGATGTCACTCCACATCTTTCTAATTTACAATTTCATTTACAATATGACAAATAATTCACTAAGTTATGCCTTTACACCACTTATACATCATTTGAGATCTCATGAATACAAACATACAAATTCACTTAAAATATGCAATTTCAACTCATTATATCAAAATTTAATTGTCTTCGAATCGTGCTTCTTAGTTTCAACTCATAGTTGGAATTCTTTACTTAACCTGCTAGTTAAAAATATAAATAAGAAGGCTTGAGTTTGGGCAACTCAGTAAGCAAACATACTTCAAAAATAATTATGAATTAAAGTAACATGTTCATAACCAACACATCATTTCATAGCCAAATAATCAAAATCTATACTCATGAAACCCTCATTTATGTTATCAAATCAATCTCAAATAATTTCATTCAATCATGCCAATATACTTCATACATACATATCAACTTTATCAATTTTTACAAATCACAATATCATTTCTATAAATCATTCTCAGTATTCTTCAACAATCAAATAACTTCCCATAAATAAAACATTAAGTAATTCCATCCAAATACATATCAGAAATAAAGAAATATGGAATATGCACTATCCCCAACCAAAACACAAATGCCCGGTTAAACAAATGAAATATTTCATATAGCCAAAAGAAAGAGCCTACTCACTTTAAGAAAGTTCAATTCCATAGCTCCTTAGATTCCATAACTTCCTATCCAATCATCGTTCATAGGCCCTACATGCATAACATATATTATAATTCCATTTAATTATGCTCTTAATACTAAGATAACTTTAATCAACTAATTCAAGTCCAATTATCAATTTCTCATATATTTCAACCTATCCATATCATCCATGTACATTGTTAATCAACTTTGATTCTTGATCTAGGCTTACCTTGTCAATAGCCCTTTATTTAATACATCAATTCCTCATGAAAGCCTTTTATCAAACAGGTTATAAGCATTAATTAATTCATAAGGATTCAATATAAATTATAAGGAATTCTACATTTATTAGCAGGCGATGACTATACTGTTCAATGAACAAGGATTAAGTCCAAATCAAAAGTCAATTATGCCCTTAATTCAATAACTTAACTGCTTAATCATGCTATTTGCATGAACCTCTTTTTAACCTTATTTAGATTCTCTTTAAAAATTAGATTATTCACTCCCAACATCCCAAAACATTCTACTTCATGAATTAATCATTTTCTCTTATGAATCCATTATCAATTTCATCTTTATATCTCAAATTTCACCTTTCATGAATCTTCTAAAACTCTAACTTAGCAAAATTATAAATTTTCATGCCCAATTACGTTTCAAAACATCATTAAACATGAATATTCATTTTTCCTATAGTGTGACAACACAATCCCAGCATTTTCCCTAAATAGTTACTATTCATAAACAGGTGAAAACCCTAGCAAGGCTAAATTCATGAATTTTCATATTTAAATCACTAAAATTAACATATTAAATAATTTTCCCATGTTTAATATAACATACACTATGAAATTTCTCCCAAAAATCATTATTCACAGAATTTACAAAACCCTAGCTAAGCTAAAACAGAAATTCAGTTAATAGAAATAACTTACCATGAAATATACATATGTCTTTCATTCATGAATGAGAATCCACACCCAAAGCTGCCATTAGCCTCTTCCACTTGTAAGAAACTAGATCTTTTTCTATTTGTCGCCATCCAAATCATCAAAACCCAAACCAAGAGGCATGCTTAAGTGATAATTTACCTAGAAAAGGAATTTTGCAAGTTGAAATGGCATGAATTTAGGCTAAACAAGAAGGGTTCCAAAGCTAGGGTAGAAAAAAAAGAAATAGAATGGAATAAATGAAAAATGGGATGGGTTTTAAACTTGAAAATTTGGATTTTTTGGGTACTCCGACATGCCACAGAACCCTTGTTGTGGCAAGGACTTGCTAGACAGCCAAAAAATGCATTTTGGAAGCCTTACCATGGCAGAAAATCACCTTGCCATGGTAGAAAATTGCCTTACCACGGCAAGGTCCTGCTATTTTCCCAAAAGTGAATTTTCTGGGGCCTTGCCGTGGCAGAGAAAAGTCTTGCTGCGGCAAGGTCTTTCTGTCCTATACAATGTTAGTATTTTCATCATAACTTTTACATACAATATCCAAATGACCTAATCTTTAAAGAATTATAAATTCAAGGGATACAACTTTCATGTTAATAACTTTTCTCAAATCAGCCCCCAAAAATGTCAAAATCTTGGATAAAGTTACCCAATTCATTTATCTCGTTATTTTTCAGTCATTTGGAATAGTTTTGGTATATTACTCATAACTTCCTCATATGACATTAGAATTGAGTGATTTTTCTTCCATTAGATAGATAATTTCATGATCTAAAACTTATATGTTGAACACTATTTCAAATTAGTCCATTATATATGTCAAAAATAATCACAATGATCCCTTTTTTAAATTCAATATTTTCATAATATACACTTGTACTCCTTTAGTTTTCTTCCAAAATTTCCACTTTTCTCTCATCTATCATCACTAAAATTTTAATCACTTCATTTTTCATTACTTTCATGCATAATAATCCTAAAATTTTTATTTAAGAAATTAATTCTCACTTCAACTCAATCGATAACCCATTCATCACAAAGGCTATTCAAAATCAAAATTCACAATAATGAAATATCATCCATAGCCTCATTTTATGTCAAACACTTCATATATCAACAAGATTACTTCCAACACATTACATGTATGAAATGGAACATGCTTATTTACCACTTTATTTGAAGTCAATTTCCAAAAATCATTCATTCAATTGTTTTTAACTGAATTTTCTGCTATAAATGACTTCATAGGCCATTTTCATTCTAAAATGCATACAAGTCTTAAACCAAGATTCCCCATATATCAAAATATCTATGGTAATAATATTAAATCATTCATATAGATCATAATCATACCTTTGCTTAATTTCACTTGTTTAGTTTTTTTTCTTCTCATTGACTTTATATAACTCAAATTAGTGAAATTTATCGAATTCATAGAACAAACTCTACCCATTTCCACATGAGTAGATTTCAAACACCACAAGTGTTACAATCATACTATCACAATATTTATAATCATATAATTAATTATGATTTACAATTAATTATCAATATACAATAGGATTTCAATCCCAACATATAGTCATACCATACAAAAATGTCTTCTAATCTTATTTACTAATCCCAATCCACCGTGGAGATTCTTCACTTGGCCTGTCAAATAAAAATTTAAAAGAACAAGATGTAAGTCTAGGTAATTTAGTAAGTAGACACAATTAATAGAAATCAAGTCAAAAGTTACATAAGTTAATTCAATCATGATCAATTATGTAATAAGCCAATCATACTAGGAGGACCTCGTCTTCATTATTCAAATTCAATATTCTACATCCATTAGGGGTATCCAATCATATAATTTCTCATATACAACAAGACAACTGATCAGGGAATGACTTTTATCCCCCAAATCAACAATATACACATATACTCATTTGATTATCCAATATACCATTTCAATCTAAATAGTATAACTTAAGGGAATATCTATTATTCCTATACAGTATCATTTATCAATTCATATAGAAACTCATTTACAAGAATAATCAATTACCCCCACTACTCACAAACATTACATAATTCAATCCAAGGGATATTAGTTATCCCTAGTATTGATATTGTTACAAACCAATATAAACATCTATCATCACAAATATGGGATATTCAATATCCCCAACTGAAACACTCAGACCATAATTCAAATCACTAGGATATTTCCTATCACCAACCATTCATATATTGAAACAAAACAAGGGGTGTCTACTTACCTCGAGTGAATCATTGTATACTCTTCCAGCTCCATTCTTTTTCCTCCTCCTCAAATCATCCTATGTAGAGCAAAATCCCATTCATTTACAATAGGACCCAAATAGATTCATTTAGAATTGCTGAGTTAGATACTATGATTGATTCATTGAAAAACCCTTATGCTTTCTTAATGCATAATTGCATACTCATCAATGTATGATAAAAAACCAATATATTCAATTTCTAGGTAACCTTTTCAACATGCTAATTAAACTTTAAGTACATCCCTTCTATAGAGATCTTAGGGCCATTATCAGACTTAATTTACCCCTCATTAATACATTTCATTAATTAGCTAATAGGCACAATGTAAATAATCACATCTTAACAAAATTCACAAGAAATTTCACTTCCAACCATATACTATTCTCATATAGCATAACCAATAATAATTAACTTTAATAACAATCTAATTAGATATTTAATCTTATCAATTTATGACTTACATGGCCTAAACACAAAAAATCGCCTTCAACCGATACTTAGGGCATAACTCAAAATTCGTTTCCATTGTTCCAAATAGACCTAAACATGCCTTAAAACATCATAATCATGAATTTAATATCTATTCCATGATAATTTTGACAAAATTACAAAATTCCACAAATTTCACTATTCATCAAAACCCTAACTTTGTATAATTCATAATTTCTCATGCCAAATCATGATAGTTACTCTATCAAATCATTTCCCCATGAAGTCATAATCATATACATCAATTTAAGTCCAAAATTCATCATTTTCCAAAACCCTAAAAATCTAAAATTTGAGATTCTATTGAGATATTGGGCTTACCTTTGCTTAAAAGCGTAGCTGTCCTCCCCAAATAAATGACCAGGTGTAAGGCCCTGGAAAATTTTACAAATGTAAATTTTTGTTATTGTAAAGTTTTGCTAATTTTGCCGGGTCGATA
>JAYJMB010032921.1:0-20623 GCA_036873735.1 Pouteria campechiana
TAATGGAAATTATTTGGTTCATTCCAAAGGCGACCAATTCTAGTCATGTCATTCCATTTACATTATTTCTTCCTCATATTTTGTCCTTGATACAATGCTCCATAAATCAGGGAACTAATGACATTATCTTAAATCAATTAGAAACTATTATTTAGCACTAATCATTATCACAGTGCTAACCATGATTGGGCTTAATTAATTCAAAATGTAGTTAGGCTTAATTCATGCAACCTGGATCTTCGATCTCTCACAGTATAAACAGTAGAGATCGCTCACTTTTAATTTTTCACGGGATATTGGAAGACATCACTCATTAACTCATTCAAAAGCCTAAGTCTAGGATTAAGTCACCGAGTCATGACTCACCAAGTCAAATCTTAGTAAATACTATTTACAACTTATTCAAAAGCCTAAGTGTAGAACCAAGTCACTAAATCATGACTTACCGAGTCAATCCTTAACAAAATCACTTTAAATGAACTAAACACAATCTACTTAGCCCACTCTTCCTAAGCTTCTCATGGTTCTATCAACCCAGTCTAGAGCCATGTTATCCTATCCGCCCATTGACTTGAGGCAATCTTCTAAATATCAAGTCATCGCAATTTGCTTGGTGATTCCAATGACAACACACATTCATTCTGAGATAGTGTGTTTTATCTTTTGGGTCTCTAAAATATATTATAAAAATTGTTTGATTCATTCCAAAAATGACAAATCTCTTAATGTTGTTTCATCTTTCATTTCCTCTTTTTGTACTTGTTACAACTCTATATATGAAAAATAATGGTAATAGAAGAAAATTTATGATTGTATGTCTTTATGTAGATGATCTAATCTATACAAGTAATGACCCTACTATATTCGATGATTTTAATAATTCTATGAAAAGGGAATTTGATATAAAAGATTTAGGATTGATGCATTATTTCCTTGAAATCAAAGTTGTGCAATCCTGGGATGTCATTTTCATATTTTAAAATAAGTATGCAAGGGACATCTTAGAGAAATTTGGAATGAAGATTTGCAAGCCTATTTGTATTCCAGTTGAACCAGGTTTAAAGTTGAGAATGTATATTGACATTAAAAACAAGGTGGATGATACACACTTCAAGTAGATTGTGGAAATTTTGATATATTTGATAGCTACAAGGCCAGATGTCAAGCATGGAGTCAATTTGATTAGTTGGACATAGCTAATTTGATGGAAACATACTTGCAAGCAATTAAGAAGATTCTACATTACATAAAAAAAATACTAAAATCCATTGTATGTAATGCTAAATCATCTTAGCTACTTGTAAGTGTGTTTTCATCAAATTACCCATGTATCGATTAATCAAACTGTCTTCATGCATGCTATCTAGTCTTATAGCTATCAAATACATCAAACTTTTCACAATCTGCTTGATGTATCAACCATCTTATCTCCTATGCCAATACACTTTCTCAACTTTAAACCTGATTCAACTGGAGTATAAATAGGCTTGCAATTTTTCATTCCAAACTTCTCTTAGATGTGCCTTGCATACTTCTTTTGATATATGAAGATACCATCCTTAGATTATACAACTTCAATTCTAAGGAAGTAATGCATCAATCCCAAATCCTTCATATCAAATTTCTTTTTCATGAAATTTTTGAAATCATCAAATATAGTGGGATTATTGCCTATATAAATTAGATTATCTACATACAAACATGCAATCATGAATTTTCCATCACCATCATTTTTCACATATAGAGTCGGTTCAGAGGAACACTTATAAAAACTAGTTTTCTCAAAAAAGGAATTTGTGCAATTATACCAAGCTCATGGTGCTTACTTTAGTCTATAGAATATCTTTTTCAACTAATAAACTTTATTTTTCATTCCTACTTCTATAAATGTGGGGGGTTGATCTACATATACATATTCCTTAAGATCACCTTACCAAAAATATGATTTCATATCTATCTTCAAAATGTGTCATTCATTATGATCAACTAAATAGAGTAACATTTGTATTGTATCATGCCAAGCAACTAGTGCAAGTACCTCATGGTAGTCAATTCCTAGCTCTTATTTATAACATTTTGCCACCAAAAATTCCTTGTACTTGTCCACTTCTCCTTCTTGAGTAGTTTGGTTTTAAAAACTCACTTTACATCAATCTATTTTTAACCCTTATGGAGATCTGTTAAGTCCCATGTATTATTCTTCTCAATGGCTTTGATTTTCTTGTTCATGGCTTTTTGTCACTATTCTTCCTAAATGGCATCTTCATAGCTGATTGGACCACAATCGGCAAATAAGGTAAAATTAATCAAAGTATCTTCTTCATAATCATTATTTAGGACCTGATCATCATATTTTACCACATAATCTTTCAACCAAGTTGGTTGTTTTATGGTAAGTTTCAACAAGCTTGAAGAAGTGTTTGAACTTTGAGATGATTGTCAAGGTGAGGATGTAGAAGATGAACCAACAATATTTCAATTAGAGATGATAGAACCTAGAGTATGTGGTTCCATGCTAGTGGCTTTCTTACTTTGTTCTGTATGTTGGGCTTCAATGATGTCAATTGGCATATTCTTCCCACCTTCAATGCTCCACTTGAAAACCTTTGATTCATCAAGAATTATGTCCCTACTCAAAAGGACTTTCTGATTTATCAGGTTATATATCTTATATGCCTTTTTATTTGCACTATAACAAATAAAAATAAACTTCTCACTTTTATCATCTAGTTTCTTCCTTTTATCATATAAAATATCAGAATATGCTATATAACCAACAATTTTCAAGTGATTGACATTTGACTTGTTCCCATTCCAAGCCTCCTTAGATGTCATATTTATGACACTTCTAGTGGGACTCAAGTTTAATAGATGTATACTCTAATTAACTGATTACATTTAAAAAGATTTAGTTAAGTTTTTTACCTTCAACATACTTCTTACCATGTTTATGATAGTACAATTCTTCCTTTCTGTAACATCATTCTGTTGTGTTGTGTAGGAATCTATTAATTGATGTTATATCTCATTCTTTTCACAAAAGTCCAGGAACTCCTTAGATGTAAATTTTTCACTTCTGACTATCTACATTATTTTGATGTGCCTTCTAGTCTAATTCTCAACCAATACTTTGAAACTTTTAAATACTGCAAAAGTTTCTAATTTTTTTCCAAAAAAATACAATCAAGTTTTCTACTATAATCATTAACAAAAAAAAAAGAAAATATCATTTATTTTTATTAGACTGAGGTTCATTAGGACCATAAATATCAAAATGAACTAAATTTAGCAAATCTTTTGCCTTTTTTATTTACTAGGAAAAGGTTTATGGTGTTGTTTTCCCAAAACACACCATTTTTACATATTTGATTTAGCCTATCTATGAAAGGTAATCTTGTCACCATATTCTTTCTATGTAAAAGTCTCAAACTATTAAAATTTATATGCCCATATTTGAGATACCACAACCAAGAATCATCCTTCACAATTATACTAACATATATCAAAGTTTCATTATGAATATTTAATGGGAACATTCGATTCTTTGTTATCTTCACATTCATAATGAAATGCTTCTATCTATCTTGAATCTAACAACATCTATCTTTTATAGTGATTTCATAAGCCTTTTCTTATAGTTGTCCCAAACTCAACAAATTATTTTTGAATCTAGGAACATAATAAAAAACATTAGAGATAAATGAATTTTTTCTATCCTAAGTTTTAATCAACACCTTTCATTTTCCTTTGATTAGAATTTTTGGATTATGTCCAAACTTAGTCATGAATTAAAAATTTTCATCTAATTCAACAAACATGTTCCTCTTACCCCACATGTGATTACTTGAACCAATGTCTAAGTACCATATATTGTTGTGCACTTCCTTATTAGTATTATACAGTAAAAGAAGAAATGTATTAAGATTATCATCACCTTCTTTAGTAGTATAATTTATATTCTTTTCTAGGCATTCCTTTGATAATGACCAAAATTTGAACAACCATAACATTGAACATGTGTTTTACCTCTACCTCGGCTTCTATCTTGTCTATAGCCTTTACCTCTACATCTGCCTTTTGAGGTGCTTGCATTTTAATTTGGTTCCTTTATTTTTGCACTGAAACTTACGTCACCTCACGTTTGCATATTTTGTTACCTCTTGCTTGACTTTTACCTTTACTTTACCTTGATTTGTTTTTAAGTGACTACTTCTCTTGAAAAGCTTGCTCAACTAGTGCATATTAACTTATCCTTTACTCATGTGCCATCGTTGACACTATCAATTTATCTATCAACATCTTTAATAGATCCTTTGACTCCTTGATTGCACAAACAACTTGCTCAAATTTTGGGATCATAGTACGTGAAATCTTTTCCATGATAGTGACTTCATTGATAGTATCACCATTCAATTTTAGCTTATTCATTAAAGCAATTGTATGATTAAATACACTAAAATTGATTCACCTAATTTCATATATAACTTATTAAATTCTGACTTGAGAATTTGAAGATGAACCTTTTTCACCTTTATTACATCCTTGTAGGCAATTTGCAAGATGTCTCATACCTCCTTTGATGTCTTCACTGCAACAACTCTTTTGAAGATCAGCTCATCTATTATCTAGTGGGTAAATAATGATGCCTTCTGATCTTTCTTTCAATTTTCTCTTAAGTTTTCTTTTTGATCTTCTATTTGAGATGCAATTTCTTCTATAGTTTTAGACTTAGAACAACCATGCACTACAATTTTTGAAATCTCTTGAAACTTGAACATCACTTTCATTTAGATGCTTCAATGATCATAATTTTGACTATTCAAATATGGGACTTATGGTTGAATAAATTATTATTTGCCACCATCTATTTTAATCTAAATTAGTTCTACAATCTTTTTATTGTTGTCCTTGGTTATTTTACAATCTACTTCTCACCAAATTCTGCCCTTTATATGATACCATACCAATTTTTCAACTTCAAACAATCTACACCTTAAAACAAGTAGAATTCATCTAATTTGAATAGTCTATGTGATTTACTACATTATTAAACCTAGAAAATGATACTTAAATTACTAAAATCCAATCTTTGGATAATAGGATATTGACCTACAAAGTTTTGGGTTTTCTTTTTATCTGTTACAATGCATCGGACTTCCGTGCATCACCTTCCAAATCCAAACGAACAAAGATGCCCTAACCACAACTTGATGCCATCACTGCCCTCATGCACCACCACCATCAACTATCCATTTAATGATCTGCTCAAACCAACCAAACGTCAATGTTGGTCTGATTTTGGTGATTTCTTTTCCTCAATGAATCTCCCCTTTAGTCATAAAAAAAACTATTGTCGCTACCATTGTGTTCTTCTTCCTTACTATCGACTACTTAGTTGCTAGCTACTTCTCTGGTGAAGTAGCCCTTTGCCATTAGTTTCTTCTTAAATGAGCAATCCTCCTGCTCCTGTTGCAGCTTGTCTAGTCAAACTTCTTCTTAGGCAAAAAATGTCCATCACACTTTTGCTATGCCACAACAACCCACCCTATCTCTTCTTCCTTTTATTTATCAGTGAGATCTACACTGCTTGCTTTGCTATTGCTCTCTATAATCTCTAGTTGAAAATCTAATGGCATCAATTCCCTGAATCGGAACCACGCTCTTATACCACTTTTGATGACTCAAAATCTCTATGGAGGACATAGAATATTCGTGAAAATAGCTTGGCAAAAAATAAAAAAAATGAAGAGAAGAATATCTAATATTTTATTACTTATTATTCAATGAATGTTGTAACCTTTGTATAAGAATACATGATTGTCGGGCGTTAGATATGTGTCTGATCTTACATCGCCTAGGTCAAGTGAGATACACTAGTAGATAAGTCTCACGCAATCTTCTAACTGTTCATCCCGGTAGGATTGACTAGAACCCAAGAGGGTAGTAAATTGGGTTTTATAAAATTTACTTCTTTAACCCCTGTTTGATTAAATTCCTCTTTCTTTTATGTTGGCATACTAATCAAAATGAAGCAATGGATAAAACAACTAAGAATATAAAAGCAAGATCAAACACAGATAATACATACAACTTATAGTGGTTCGGGCCCTCTCTTGGCACCTACTTCACTTTTTGGGTCAGCTTTACTTGATGCACTCAGGTTCCACTAATCATTTATGAAATCACATTTGATTTTTTCTAAGCTAACCAAGAACTAATACAATGGTTTTATCGAGCTCACCAGAAACTCACTATGTTAGTTTTTATAAGCTTACTAACAACTCTAACAATGTTGGATTTTATAGATGTACTAACAACTCTAACAAAGTTGGTTTTTACAAGCTTATTAATAACTCTAACACTGGTTTTTAAGCTAACCAACAACTACTACAAATGAAATGAGCAATTACACTTTTTGACATGTTTCTTATTAAGCGTTGAGGAAGAGCTTAGATGTAGTTTTTCTTGGTGTAGAAGCTCTTCCCTTATATTGTGGAGAGATTGGCCTTGAAGGAAATTAAAGAATGAAAGCTCTTTTGGAATATGAAAGTGGTAGATCTTGGCCTTAAGATTTACAAGATAATTTTTCTCTTTTTCTTATTTTTCTTTTCTCTTTTATTGTCGCTTTCTTGTTATTCAAACGTCTCTCAATTGCTCCTTAAATAGATCTTCAAAACTTGATTGTTGGATGAGAAACATAGAAGTTATGTTACTTGCAATGTTCAAATTTTTGACTGTTGGGTATCAATAGGCGGTATGGCAGGCGCCTAGGCTAAGTAGTTATACACTAGGTGATATGGCAAGTGGTTGGGCCATGCGACTGTGGTCAATTTCTGGCTTTTCTTCCAAGTGCACATTACTGTCTCCTAGTAATTAATATGGCAAGCTGATGCCATACCGGTTGTGCTCCCAGGCAATAAGCACAGGCGGTTGGGGACATGCCAGGTGGTTTGCTTTCTAGGTTTTGGTCTTGAGTCATCTGTTTGTCCATTGGCAGCCGATATGGAAGGCAGTTGCACCAAACGGCTATCATCCTCCACTTGATTTTTTTACATTCTGCCACTTATGAAATTTGACATTTTCATTACAAATTGAAATACATTTGTCCACATATAGTATACATGATTTTAAAAGCATGGATAAGATATTTTATTCATATTTTGTAAGGAATGAGTGTGTTAAGCATATTATCATTTATTTATTCATACACTCATGATTTCTTTGAAGCTAATGTATATACTATGTAAAGACAAAATATATTAAAATAATTATTCAAATATGAATATCCAAAAATAAATTTTCATATGTTGTAGATCATCAATAGCCAAAATGAATTTGTGCTTTGAGAAAGATAAGTACATTTAAGCATGTTGTTATTCTTACATTTACCTAGTTTCATACTTATCTTTTCATGAGGATATACCTGATTAATCATACATATATTTTCCTGAAGTGCATTAATCATCCTATAATTATTCATTCATGATATGGATACATTGTGAAGCATGGATATTTGCTTTAATCTATAAGTTTTATACAAACTCATCCTATTATGATTTCTTTCTTTCATAAGTTAATGCTTCCATGTCTAACATGTATATAAATTTATAAATGATCCAAAATATGATTAATAAGGATGATTGCATAATGGTTGAACATGTATATATTCATAAACAATCTAACATATGATTAATAAGGATGATTGCATAATAGTTGAACATGTGTATATTTATAAACGATCAAATATATGATTAATAGGGATGATTGCATAATGGATCATATGATTCTTTTTCTTTGTTTATCAAGTAATCATAAATATACAAGAGATTTTGGAAGATAAACAGAGATAAATATATTATAGATTATGACAATTTCATCTTATAGCAGAACATTTGAAATTAAACTAAAGTAGCGTTTATACTTGCTATTGGAAGTTGGAGAATACATTAGAATACCTATATTCTCTTCTGAAGCATTTATAATTGGATTTACAAACAGATTGTTGAAAATTTAGTTTCAAAGTTGTTGAAACATGTTACGATCTTCAGAGCCTCTGAAGAAATTCTTCAAATTTTCTGATAT
Organism: Pouteria campechiana; assembly: GCA_036873735.1. Taxonomy (NCBI): domain Eukaryota; kingdom Viridiplantae; phylum Streptophyta; class Magnoliopsida; order Ericales; family Sapotaceae; genus Pouteria; species Pouteria campechiana. Next base: position 8,083 of record JAYJMB010032921.1, read on the forward strand.
ATGTTTAGAGGAGCTAATTAAATATTGGAATTTCACTATTGAGTGCGAGCTTTAGAGTTTTAAAAACTACATTGGGTGTGAGTTTTAAAATTTTTTATCCTGAACAAAATTAAAGGATTGTTTTAGAGTTTCTGAAACTTCATTAAGTACAAGCCTTATAATTTTTGAGAAATTACTTTAAGACTTCTAAGGATGTAGAAATGAGTTCTGAAATACCATAAAAGTTTCTAAAATGCTTCAAACATGTTCTAATAGCATATATGATTAATTTAAATACAACTTCTTGGCAATGTTTTAATTATCACAATCATGTGATCATTATCATCATAAAGTAACTAATTTATGCATATGGATCAACATGAATTATACATATTAGGCACATCTATAGTTCTATTTCTAGTTTTCTAATGTAAGCAATATCATTAGCATGATACAAGTTTAGTATAAATTTTTTTATTATCAAAACCATATGTAATACATGTATGGATCATTATTCTATCATAACACATGTATGACTCAATATTCTCCCCCTTTTTGATAATACAAAACTTGAAGATTTGAGATAATAAAGAACATGATAATGGCTCAATAACAAACTCTCCCTCAGTAATAGAGATATGTAAGCATGTGGAATTTGACACTAGTCATGACATATAAAGAACTATAAGTTTTCTATATATTTCTTCCTTTTTGTTAGAAACTCCCCCTGACTAATTTGAATTTTATAATTCTATGGAAAATGATATTGGTCATGACATATTAAAACTATCTTCTTCTTGGCATGAGTCATGACAATACTTTTGGTAAGTCTTTTAAATATATACCTCTTCCTTTTTATACTTCCTCTATTGCTTTTACTGACTTATATATTTTTGCGTGAATTTTTTCAATACTTATCGCAAATCTTCTTTTCTATACTTTTTACAAGTTCTATATTTTCTCTTCACTTTCAAGTCTTCTCCATACTTTGGTATCTCACTTTCAAATCTTCTCCATACTTCTCCCCCTTTTTGTCATTATCAAAAGTTATATTTGAGAGATGTATATTCAAATATATCTTCTTCTAATTTAAATTTTTTTATCATTTTCACTAGTGGCCTAAAAGACTTTTCTTCTTAAATGTCTAAAGAGTAAAATGTTTAAGCATACTAGTGATCATAATATTACATCAATAGAAAGAATATATTCATGGTAGGACTATATTCATGGTAGAATAACATTCAAACATTACATAGCTTTTATTGAATAGCTTTTAAACAAGCACTCATAAATTAAGTATATAGTCATTCAAATACTCAAAGTCATGATAGACAGATATTCAAACTTTCAAGATCATGCATGATAAACAGATATAAATCATATAGACTATCTATAAAACATCCATTCATCAAAATCATAACACAAATATGGATTGTTATAACACAAGCATAGATTTTACAAAGATATTTGTCCATCAAAATCATAATATATGTATGGATCATCGATAGTTATTTCAAACATTTCATACAGTGAAAAAGCTGTGAAATTACCATATAGCATTATTCATTGTAATCATATAATGTAAGCATTTCTAACTATGGAACTCAAATTAACATCATCACATTCTTATACAAAATATCCAAAATATTTTTCATTTGTGATTTTTATTTCCATTTTCCCAAGTTGTACAAGGATTAAGCATTTTTAATTTGTTTTCCAGAATCATTTCATATATGATTCCAATTTTCAGGGCCTCAGCTCTAATCATTTTTACTAGAAGCTTGAGCTGTTAGGAAAATAAATCAGTTATCTCATCATATTTACATAACTCTAAATCATATTGCATAAACACACATTCATATTATGAAATTTCATTATTTCATCATCATAATTTCTCTTATGGTTTTCTCCTACATCCAAAACAGTTTTTGTCAATGATTTATTTTTTATTTTCAGGTTGTACATTAAGCAATATGTAATGGACATTACTTTTTCATGCTTACTCATGTACTTCTTGCAAAATGAGTTAACTGTTAATCATTCGTTCATCAAATTATGGATTATTAATATGATATGGATCATCATAACAAAATGTAATTGATATGAATGTAAAAATTCCTAAATCATATTGCACTTATGTCATGAAACTTCGAGTCATAAATAATTTTAAACTGATGTCACTTGATTTGTAACTATTCATTATATTTTCAGAGAGAGATACATGAAGATCACAAAATACTTAAAATATTTGAGTGATGCTTCTCTCAAAAAGGTATAACTGAAAGGATTAAGGTCTCTCTAAGATGTATGAGGATCTGTAAATAGTCTAGAAGAAGCGGGCTCCTCCAAAGTGGTGTCTTTGATGTAAGTAAACTCCTCTATGTTAAAAGTAGGTTTTGGATCCTTAATAGGTGAAGTGAGATCAACTCTATGTATAGGATGGGAAGTCTCAAATTGAGAAAGAAGAATAGCTATCTTCTTTTCTATATCTTCTTATGCTCTTCTCAACTCTCCTATTTCTTCCTTTACTTCTCTTCTTAGTTCCCCTACTTCCTTTATAGCTAAAGATAATAAAGCATATGCAAAAGATCTTAAAAGAATGACTTCAGGTGAAGTTTTGGGAGGTGAGAATTGTCTATCTGCAATCGAACTGCTTATTTCAGTTGTTTACTCTCTTTCACCCATTTTCTCTTTTTTCTCCTCTTCATTTTCATCACTCTCCACTTATCTTCCTCATCGTCTTCCTCCATTTCTTTTTCATTATTTTCTTTTATTTCTGTCACATATTCTGAGAACTTGATTCTCATTCAATGGTTGTTTCAGAGTTTCTGAAACTTCATTAAGTACAAGCCTTATAATTTCCGAGGAATTACTTTAGGACTTCTAAGGATGTAGAAATGAGTTTTGAAATACTATAAAAGTTTCTGAAATACTTTAAAAATATTCTGATAGCATACATGAGTAATTTAGATACAACTTTTTGGTAATGTTTTAATTTTCACAATCATGTGATCATTATTATCATAAAGTAACTAATTTATGCACATGAATCAACATGAATTGTACATACCAGGCACATGTATAGTTCTATTTCTAGTTTTCTAATGTAAGCAATATTATTAGCATAATGCAAGTTTAGTACAAGTTTTGTTGTTATTAAAATCATATATAATACATGTGTGGATCATCATTCTATTACAACACATGTATGACTCAACACTAACTCATAAGATGCTTTTTGGAAAACCGTGCGAACATACTCAGTCTACGACTAGAACAAACAATATCTTGTGAAGGTGGCCGTGAGCCCAGTTCTACAATTATGAACCATGAAAAGTAAACCTTATTAAATAAAACTTGCACATAGCACCCCTAATAAGAATAGAACTCAAATTACCTGTAATAGAACTACTAAAATAATGCAAAACAAAAACAAGTGAACTAGACTTCTAAAAATCATAATATTTTAAGAATTTTTTTTGGATTCTCCAGATTTTTTTCCAACCCAGCTTGCCTCCATATTTCATATTAAATATTTAAAGGGAGAAAACCTAAACCATAATTCACGCTACCTAGAACTCTCCCTAGCAAAACAAAAGATACGTGGCACACGTGATGAACGGCTTAGACGCCATGCACGCTCCATGGTGGCCCCCACACATGGTAGTTTAAATAATTAGAAAATTAAGGCATATAAGAAATTGTCTTAACAAGAGAAAAGAAAAATAAACCGCGGCATGGAGATTCCCCACTTTTGATTAAGGTGGTGATTGGGCTTCCATTTCGGCCCTGACCATCTCAGCATATACGCCGTTGATGTGGTGGGCCATGAGCGACTCGTGGCTGCCGAATTCAGCCACAGAACCGTCGCGGACGACGGCGATGCGGTCTGCCTCTCGGATGGTGGCTAGGCGGTGGGCGACGATGATGGTGGTGGCACGCTTCGAGACCTTCTGCAGTGCCTCCTGCACGTGCTTCTCCGATTCGAGGTCTAGTGCACTGCTGGCTTCGTCCAGCAGTAGTATTCTCGATTTTTTCAAAATCGCCCTTGCTATTGCTATCCTTTGTTTTTGCCCCCCTGATAGTTGGGCTCCTCCTTCGCCCACCTGCCACACGGGAAAATTCATGATTTTACACTCAAGACCTGTGAGTTCTTTCAATCTAGAGAATACATTTTCTATAATATCTTATATGACTATCTGCATTGTCCACGTTTCTCAAAAATAACAATGTCATTGATAAATATGGTATTTTTTATTTTAAAAAAAATAACAACAAAATATATCGTCATATAAGATATTAGTGAGAAGATATTACCATATTTGAAAATTGATCTGAAAAATAATAAGCTATCGTACAAAAATTTTTAGATGCTTGTGCTAACGTGGTGGAAGCATACACACGTGTTGGAAGGGTGAGTTGGATGCCGATATTCTTGTAAAATTACTGAAGGAAAAACATGATATTGAGCCGAAAAAAGCATGCTTTTGTGAAAGAAAGAGAAGTTACTATCTATCTTTTGCATACCTGCGTTTCGTACCCCTGTGGTAAACCGCTGATGAACTTGTGAATGTAAGCCTCCTTGGCAGCTTCTTCGATCTCGGTCCACGATGCATTTGCATTCCCAAAAGCAATGTTCTGTCTTATACTCCCAAAGAAAAGGGCCGGTTCCTGTCCCACCAAAGAGCATTGCCTTCTCAGCCACTTCAAATCAATCTCCCTCAAATCCATATCGCCCATCGTAATCCTCCCTTGGATCGGATCATAGAACCTCTGCACAAGCCATACAACAGTGGATTTCCCTGACCCACTTCCCCCTACCAAAGCCACCACACTCCCTCCCTTCACCTTCAACGAAAAATCCTTCAGCACAACGACGGCTGGCCGAGATGGGTAAGCGAAGGTCACTTCCCTAAACTCGATGTCGACAGGTTTTGAACCTTCCACCTTCCTCCCCCTCCGTCCATTGCTGGAGATGGCGGGCCGCCTGTTGATGATCCTGAATACCCCAGGGATTGCCGCTGGAGCATTCGACGTGTCTGGCGCAAGGCCGGCAAGCTGCCCAACTGAGAAAGAGCTCAACACCAATATAAGGAAGATCTTGTATACTTTTCCAAATGTTGAGTAGCCTTCCTTCACAAGATATGCACCGAACCAGAGAGTGAGAGTGTAGGCTCCATACATTGCTCCCTGAGACAAGCCCAGAGTAATGCCAAGAATCTGTGACTGTTTGGTCGATTTCTTTAGAGGCTCGGATAGGCCCCGATTGAACGACGTAACAATCTGTTCTTGTGTTGAGAATGTTGCCACTGTTCGAATGTTAGAAACTGCACCGGCAGCAATATTGCTTGCCTTTGCGTAAGCACTGTTATCTAATTTCGGCCCGATGTTTATAATCAAGCTGAGATAGCTGGCACCGAGCGTGAAGGGAGTCATGGCAACAGCCAGCAGCGTCAATCGCCAATCGAGAAAGAAAGAGATGCTCAGCCCCACAGCAGCCGAGCTCAAACCCATGAGCAAAACCGATATGCGATCACCAAGAATCGATCGGAAGCTGATGCAGTCCATTGCCAGCTTCGAGACTAGGACCCCAGTGGAATTCTCCTCAAAATCAAACCATCCAGGTTCCTGCTTCATTATGGATTGGAAGAGAATTGTCCTGGCCCGCTTCGTGAGCCTCGTGCCAGCCCACCCACAGAATCCTTGCTGGCCAGTCATGGACACGACGCAACCAAACCCCAATCCGACCAGGGCCAATGCCAGGTATCCTATCTGTCGCTTCATCGTCGACCCCGCATCGTCGAAATAGATCTGCAGGGCCTGTCCAAGTATGAGAGGGAAGACGGAGAGAATTGCACCTGCATGCATACCCAACAAAAACCCCAACAGCAGCATCACGAGCTCCGGCCTCTGCAGCTTCCACACCTCTCCGAGGTGGATATTGTTCGGCTTTTCCGACCTTGTCTGCTGGTCCTCTTCTTCGTAGTGCTGGAGCTTGTTCTCCTGCATGGATTTCACGTAGACTGAGTGCTCTTGCATGGATTTCGCGAAATGCGAGTACGTGGACTCGTCCGCCGCGTCGTTGTTCGCGATGGCGTTGTTTTGCAGGGAAGCGTTTTGGGCCTGGGAAGCGAAGTTGTCGGATGCGAGTTTGACCAGGTCAGCGTAATAGCCGCCGCGGTCCATTAGCTTCTCATGGGTCCCAGCTTCGACGACTGCGCCGTTGTCGAGGACGACGATCGTGTGAGCATTTCTGACCGTTGATAAGCGATGGGCGATGAGGAGCGTGGTTCGTGAGGCTGAGATTTGATCGATGGCGCGTTGGACGACCGCCTCGGACTCGGGGTCCAAGGCGCTGGTGGGTTCGTCCAATAGGAGGATTGGAGGATTTTTTATCATGGCACGTGCGAGGGCGATCCTCTGCTTTTGGCCGCCAGATAGCTGGACCCCACGATCACCGGCCTGCAAGGGAAAATATAAATATTGAGATGCAAGTCAGACACGGGCCATGTAAATATACCGTAAGAGTGATGTTATTTGACTGCCCAAGTTTTGGGTGTTAGTTTTCCTGTACCAAGAACAAACATGTATGATATTTCAGAATCTTTGATAAGGGAAATATTTCTATGGTCGATTTACCCTTAAGAGGCTTCTATTCAAGCTTCATTTGAGACTATTCTTGATGATCATATGAAATTCGAGCTAACCATAGCATATCTATTTAAATAGATATTAGAAATAGTGTTATAAGAATAGCACTGATGATTGAATTAGTCAAGTGCTCAGTCCATGGCCCAACCGGCAGATGAAATGATTTTTTTAATTATATATATATAACATGATTTCTAAAAATTTAAATCATAGTTATTGATTTAAGTATATAAATATTTTGTTATAATATTCTATTACTTCAATTCATCCTCTATTCTATTAATAATATTAAAATTAAAAAAATCATATTGAACCGAACCTGGATAGATAAGATCGGCCAACTGACCAGTTCATAGCTGAATTGGTTTGATCGGCCATCTAATCAAGTTTTGATAACACTAATTAAAAATTACTTTGATAAAAGTCCTGTGTTAGATACACCATTTAAATATATATATATATATATATATATATATATTGTAACTTTTACTTAGATCTGTTTACTAAATTACTAAAATATATGCATACCTGAGTATCGTAGCCTTGTGGGAGGTTGGTGATAAAGCTGTGTGCATCGGCTGCAATGCAAGCGGCCACTGCCTCTTTCCTTGTTGCATTCTCTTTGCCCATCATCACATTTTCTAGGATGGATGAGGCGAACAGCACAGGCTCCTGCCCCACCATTCCTATCTGGCTCCTCAACCACTTCAATTGAAGCGTCCTGATATCAAGGCCATCCAAGGAAATGTATCCTGACCCACCAAAACACACAAATTAGAGTATCAAAGAAAGAAGGGGGAAAAAAAGGGCTTTTCCGTTTGGTGTCCACGTGTATGCTGAGGTACAATTACACAAAAAACTAACGAAATTTATACTTGGCTTACCCTCCAATGGATCATAGAACCTCTCTATCAAAGCAAAGATGGTGGACTTGCCACCTCCACTAGTACCCACCAACGCCATCGTCTTCGATGGGGGAACCGAGAGAGTGAGCGATGAGAGAATCTGTGCATCTGGCCGAGATGGGTATGCGAAGCTGACACCTTTGAACTCGATCTTCCCTCTAACTTGGGAGAGAATGCGTCCGTTGGGATCGTATGCATCGATCTCTGGAATTCTTTCGATGATCTCGAACACCCTGCTAGCCGCTACTGTTCCTTGTGCAAACTGTGCGAAGTATGATAATGATAATGCCAAACCTCTGTAGAAAAATGTTTTAGGTGATTAATATATACATTGCCACATTTTATAGAAAAATATTATATAAAAGAAAATTCCAGGTCTAAAAATTAAGAAGCTCCAATTTGCGAGCCTAGTAATTATCTTTGCAATACTATGTATCTCATGTGAAAGTGGTGAGGTGCATTTTCTTTACCTTCCTCCTACGTTGACACCAAAGAAGCAAGCAATGGCATTTCCACCACTGATTTCTCCCTTGGCAACCAGCAGTGATCCATACCAGAAGGCCAGGGCCCAAGTGGAGTATGTCACCAAGTAAATCACACCCATCCCTCCGCCCTTTGCAAATCCAAGCTTCGTTCCGAACGGTACTGATCTTTCCAGCAGTTCCTCATATTTTGCAGCCAGGTGATCTTCTGCCACAAAAGAAAGAACGGTCCTGATGGAACGGATCGCCTGCTCGGCTACAGTACCAGCCTTCCGATATGAAGCCTTCAAATGCACACACGGGATGGATTAATCAACAAGATTATAAAAATTAATTACATGAGATTAGTTAAGGTATACTTACACCTTTTTCCACATAATTATAATTTTGACAACATTTTGAAATATTTATAAAGATACCTATATTTTATCAATATTTTAAAAAATGTCAAAGTTGTCAGACTTCGTCGTGGGGACTTGTTGTGCAATTTTTTGGATGATGATTATTTCATTTCAGGAGATTTATGAGGTTCTTCTATCTTGCAATTTAATCAAATTCGATGGATGTTTTCAGAGGGTGATTGTTTCATTTAATGAGATTGAAGTAGTTTTTCTTTTAGAAGCTGTCGGTTTTAGCACTTTTAAAAAAAATTGAATAAGAATATAAATATTTTTATAAATATTTCAAAAATGCTTTATGGATGAAAAGCTGTTATAAAAAAATGGACCCAATCCAGTCGTCGAACTAGTTCAACCGTGAACCCGGTCACTTGACTAGTTCAATCTAGCCAAGTTTAATTTAATAGTATACTTTTTTAATTTAAATATTTTATTAAAATAAAAGAATAAATTAAAGTAATATAGTAGTATAATAAAATATCTATATACTTAAATTAATATCTATTACTTTAAAGTAACAAAGTAATATAATATTATAATAAAAAACAGTTCATTAATTGAACCGATGGAACCGGACTAGCAACCACTGGTCCAGTTATGATAAAACTGGTAAAAAAGTATACGCATATATGCAAAATGCCCCGATTGGTTGAATAAGAAAAAGACTATTACTCATAAGCATGTACATACTTTTGTCACACGTGCAAGAAGACAAGTGTGTGAAACCCAGGCCATTTGTTGTGTTCGATAGGAACCAAGTGGGCCCACAAAACATCCAACCGTTGAATCTACAGGGGCAATAATCAGATGGAAGTAAAAATTTCATGTGAAAGAAGGGTAGGGATAGACACGAAGACTCACCTCTTCCTTAGCAGTTAAGCCGACGTAGACGGCCTTATAAGCGATGCCACAGAACATCATCAAGGGCGTGACAGAGAGAACTACAAAGGCCACCTTCCACGATCTCAGAAATCCCACCCAATATCCACTGATGAATGTGAACACGTGGTGCACGAAATGGGCCATCTTCATCACACACACATGGACGGTTGCCACCCACAAGAAACCATAGTTAGTGCTTACAAGTTACACTTTTAGGCTGCATATAAATCCCACAAATACAATTAATTTGTCCAACTTGTGGTCAAATTCTCTCTTAAACCTGTTTGATTCGCTTTCAATCAGATAATTGGTTGGCCGTGATTATTAGTTGGTTGAAAAATGAAAGCAATGAATACAATTTACCATAGTTATATATATTGAAATATTTTAGAACATGTGATCCGTTTAATTACTTGCTAATACTGATGAAGCAATATGATTTCAGCTTGTTATTTTGATTATCGCCCTTCAACGCGATCCACCAATATGATAGCTAGGCAATTAAAATAAGATTAATCTTAGTTCATGAAACGTCGTACCCTTGACCCATAATGTGGACAACTTAACTTATATTCCTCGTATGCCATGTTATTCTGTAGTATGATAAGGGTGAACTTGATTTCTTATTGCAAGGAAAAATGCAATTTGTAATTAGATTTAACAAATTTTGAGAAATTAAATACTGTAAAAATGCCTGTCCATCAGTCATCACTCCTCAAAATTATTCTAACAACTTTGTTGCATCTAGCCGGCTACCCCGGCCTATTCATGACAAAATTAAATTTTATTATAATTAAGCCGGCTTTAGCCCTTAATTTGTTTATGGCTAATATTTGTCAACTTTGGTTTTGGTGAGCAGATTAGCACCTCTCTACATGTGGCAACATTTAGGTTGATGGAACATCTTAGGTGGGTCCTCAAAAATTCATCTGGCCTGATTTCGACTACACTAATTTCCCAGCCAGCAACTCTATGCGCGTGGTGGTTTCCACCATTAGCAAGGGCTTGGATGTGACATGCTACCGGACATGTAGAGGGTCTTGTGATCAGATTGCGGGTTGTGCTAGATCAAGCTCTTAGAGAGATAAATGAGGCTAACCTTCTCACCCATGACTTCTTGGATCTGTGCAACATCACTAGAAATTCCATGCATGATTTCTCCAGTGCTGATTCTTGTGTCGAAAAATCCAATATCTTGGCGTAAGACTGCCCGGAGATACTCAGTCCGGATGCGCTGCGCCGATCTCTCCCCCACTATTCTCCAGCAAGTGATCTCTGCAATGGCACATTTAGTGGATTTTCCGAGTAATGAATACTGTTGATTGTACTAAATTATCTATTGAAAATATGCAATAAGAGGTGTTTGTATTCATTGCTCTCTCTTACGTACTCACCCATGTATGCTCCAATCACCACTACCACAGCTAGTCCAGCCATGTATAAACATATCTGAAATAAGTTCATCCCAAATTCATTAATTTCCCATGAAACAATTAAAAGCCAAGCAAATATATATATATATATACACGTATGACACATTAGCCCAAAAATAGTGCAAAATCTAGGGAGTTCACTAGGTCATGATCATAATCATGGACAAACACAAAAAGAAAAAAAGAGACTAATTTGGATCGTAAACTTAAGTGCATATGATCCATTTGGTTATTGAAAGAGCCTAATTTTTACTGAATAGTGCGGCCTACTTAATGAGGAGATCTTTACGTTGGTGTGTTCATACCTTCCTAACATCTTCCATGACCTGATCCTTGCTTTCATTGGCAATCTTGTCAACGAATTGTCCAAAAAGATAAGAATACCAAGGGAGGGAGCCACCATTGATGAATGCCCCAGTACACCCCAAAAGCAAAAGAACCATTTCCCACTTCGTTGAATACCTGAACAGCCCAAATAACCCAACTGATCTAGCTGCCCCAATTTCATCTTCCTCGTCAACATCATCATACATGGCATCGCCATCGACATCGTCCTCTTCGCCACCGTTCCTTGATTGCCATGATGCATCGTGACCCTTGTGTACATGATTAATTCCCTTTCCATCATCGTCGTTATCATCGTCGACTTCCCACCTTACATTGTGACTTCCTCGGCCATGACGATGGCGAGATGCCATGTGAGGAGCAGCCTCATCGGAACGAAGATCATCAGCTAGTAGAAGCAGATCACGACTTGAATGATGATGATGATGATGATGATGATGGGAATGTTGCCTCCGATCAGTGTCCTTTCCAAGGGCTTTGTGTTCTACAATGTAATTGGATTCGCTGTAGTCGACGGTGCTGAGGTCATCTCTGCTTGTTAAGGGACTATTGACAACTCTTCTTGGAAACCCATGAGAGGAAGAGCTTGTATGGTGTGAGGGGAAATTTCTCCCCGAATACGAGAAGTGATTGTCTCCTGCCACAATGCTCTGAAGCTTGATCCTCCTCGGCGTCGGCGTCTGCCCTGGCCCCCCATTGGAGAATTCATAGGAGGGGTTGAAGAAGCTGCGGCGCCAGCCGTAGGTGTGAGAGATGTAGTAGTCATTGGCGGAGCGGAAGACACGACGGCGGCGAGCTGGGGCAGTGTTTGTGGGAGTAGGCCATGGGCTGAGGGCTGAGCCGAGAGTGCGACCGACATGCCAGCCTCTTGGCTCAAACTGCCATGAAATCTCGTCTTGCCAGGAGGTATCTGCGTCTGCGGCGAAAGGGGTGGAAGGAGATGGAGCATAGTGCCGAGATGAAGTGAAAGAACGAGATGGGTCACGCGAGGATGCGGGCGTGGTGTGGCGTTGGCGGCGGCGGATGATGGAGCGGTAGTCGGAGGAGTAATCGAAGGAGAATTCAGACATGATGGAAGGTTGGGATCGTGAGCTTGCTGGAATTGTGGAGATTTATCATGAGAGAGAGGGAGGTGGGGGAGGGGGGAGGGGCGGGAATCTTAAGGGGTGGAAGGGTAAGACCTGGAAAGACTTTGGAAGCATTTGAAGAGGTATATATGATTTTAAAGGGCTTTGCTTCTTCCGCAAATGAGGAGAAGTCTCCAATATCGACCAAGAAGCGCTTTGATTGTTCTCGAGTATTGACCATAAGAAAATGACCTCTTACAATCGAAATATGTTTCTTGGATAATTTTTAAACCGGTGCCCAACCTTTATCCCCTATTTTGAATTTATCCCCAACTTTTAGTTTATCCTAAATTCGTTCCCATTTATGAAGTTTCGTTCCAAATTTGTCCCTAGAGTGCC
>JAYJMB010032921.1:20723-50672 GCA_036873735.1 Pouteria campechiana
TTTATCCCCAACTTTTAGTTTATCCTAAATTCGTTCCCATTTATGAAGTTTCGTTCCAAATTTGTCCCTAGAGTGCCTGGTCCGACTGCCAGAGCCATAATTGAGTCATTTCTGCCCCCCACAAGATTTGTGCATGTGGGCCTCTCACAAATCCCTGACCCCTCCTCTCATCTTCTCCCTTTCTCCCACTAAACAGCTCCTTTCTTTCCTATGAATAGCTCCCCTTCTTCTAAGTAGATAGCCCATATTCCTCCACCTTTCTTCCTAAGGGACACCACCAATTCCTCCTCCCCTCGTCCTGTCGATCGCCTACAGAAAAGCAACCCTGCATTCTTTGTTGTCCTCATTTCCTGGTAAGGATTGTTGCAATGAAGCTGGAATGATCATACACCTCCAAACGTCTTCTTCCATGAAGTCGAAATCCTCATGTGCCCTATCACATTGCCTACAAGCGTCCATGCAGCTAGTATCTTACCAATATTGGCTACGGTCGATTTTCTTAGTTAACTCCATTTTTCTCCTGCAATGAAGCCAGATTGATCAGTCGCCTCATCCTTAGCCTACTTTTGCTTTTACGGACCTAGCCACACTTCCACCACCTCAGGACATTGGTACTACCACTCAAAGGGATGGACTTGATTGGCAAAAAGGGAGAGAAAAACTTATGTTTTTGATTTTTTTTTCTGTTGAGAGATGTAGTGATGATTTTATATTCTGCTTTTGAAACTCAAATTGAAAATGTAGAATGATGATTCTTGATGTTTTTCACTATGTTGTATAGAAGTCTACTATGTATTTCTTTTAAACTTGTTGTGCTTGGATTGATATATCAGTCGGACAAGTTCAATTTATGCTTAAGTTGTAAATTACAATTACAATTATAGATAGTTTAAAATACTTAAATTCTGATGTGAATGATTTCCTACCAGGAAATAGGACAACAACGAATGCAAGGTTGCTTTTCTGTAGGCGATTGACAGGAAAAAGGGAGAAGGAATGGGCAGTGTCCCCAAGGAAGAAAGGTGGAGGGATGGGGACCGTCTACTAAGAAGAAGGTCATCTGCCGAGAAGAAGGGAGTCATTTGCCAAGAAAAAGGGAGCTGTTCACTGGGAAGAAGGGAGCCATTGGGTGGGAGAAAGGAGGAAGATAAGGGAAAAGATGGGAGAATGGGCTGGGGATTTAGAAGAGTCTCACATGCACAAATTATGTGGGGGATAGAAATGTCTCAATTTTGGCGCTGGCAACCCGACGGGGGGCTTGGGGATGGATTTGGAATGAAACTTCGTAAATGGGGATAGATTTGGGATAAAACAAAAGTTGAGGATGGATTCGGATTAAAGGGTAAAAGTTGGGGACCGATTTGTAAATTCCCCCATGTTTCTCTTTCCTAGGAATAATTTGTCACGCTTTTGGATCATAGGATTAGGATGTAGGACCTTACCATAAATTCTCAATGATTGAATGGAATTCTTTTTGCACTTTCTGACTAGAATCTATACGGACAGTCAATAGTTGTTTTTTAATTTTTTGGCCTAGAAAGTGTTCAAGATCATGGGTGCAACCCAATTTTTGAATACGCTGAACTTGAAAAAGATACTTGCTAATTTTGGGAAATTTGGGGATGAAATAACCAGAATAAATGCTTTTTAATAGAGATAAAGAAAGGAGAATAATTATAAATATAAGTAATGATAAAAGAAATTTATTTAAAGTACCTATGATGTCTTATCTAAGAAACGATGTAGCTAAAACACCTCTTGCCAAATGCAATCCTTATTCGAGCACATCGTAAATTCATCCTGTTTTTTTGTGTAGTGTACGTTATTTAACAAGAAAAAAAAGTTAAAGGGTGAAATAGGCAGCTAAAAGTATCAACTTACCATCCAAATTAAGCAGCCAAACGTAACTCTAGAAGTTTCTAGTTAAGTTAACATTAGATATCAGTGTTGCTAGAATGTTAGGTTAATTTAATTAGGAATATTTGCTTTAGATCTTGAGCAGGAAGCCTTTCGTTCAGTGGGTAATTTAATTGGCCCCAGCTTGCATCGCAGGGACGAACAAAGATATGGAGAGGAAAATCTTCTAAGAGAAAATGATATGAAGAAGAGTAAAAATAATATTAGAGAAATAATGAATAAAAATAAAATATAAAGACATCTTCAAAAAAAATTTAATTATCAATAAAGTAACACATAAAAACAATTAAAAATATTTTTAGGGAAAAATATGGTTAACAATAGAAAAATATAGAAAAATAAATTTGAATATGAAAAAATACGATTAATTAAGCAAACATCCAGTCAAATAAAGTAGAAGAGAAGAAACTTCTCTATAATTTCCACCTCTCCCAAAGGCTCTTATCTGGCATCTAGGTGCTGAGCATGCACTACATTGCCTAGACGTCCCACCATCAAAATTTCATTCAATAGAAGAAACCCACCATGCACGGATCAAAAGGTTCAAGCGCTCAACAACGTTGCATTTTATTGGCCAATGAACGGATAAGAACTTGGTCGAAAATGATTTTCTTTCCCAATCCATATATATATATATATATCCAATCAACGCTGCATTCTCGTGCTTATAGAAATCAAAATGAGACCGCCCCATGCTTGATCTTTACCGCCCAAAGTCCAAAGAGAATGTCTGTTTCCAGTGTTTGGCAGTGCTTGTAGTAGTTTTAAGGAAGATGCATCGTAGTCAATGTCCACATACAGACGAGAATTAACCGAAAAAAAAATAACAATAACACAGCTGTGGGAGAACAACTGGCTCTCTCTTTGCAATGCAGGCTTTGCATATAAAAACAAACAGCGTAGGTACATCCCAGATATCGCACCCTTATCCTTTTGGCACATTGGAAATGATTGTCTTACAGTGAGATGCGTGTGTAGAGATGAACTAGTCTACTCGGCTTGGCTCCAGCAAACTCCAATAGTGGGATTTCATTTTCTATATTGAAGGCTCGAACTTCAGATCTAGTACCAATTGATAGGATCTCAAGCTTCACAGACGACAGCCCTTGTTCCTAGGTGGCCAGTCTACATGACTAGATGGGCTAAGTTCCTAATTAGTTTGTCACTTTCAGCTGGCTAGACCATTGGTCTTGCATGGAGATGAAAAGAAAATAGAAAACTTGTAGCAATGGTCATTCTCTCATTTCCATTCTATTGGAGAAACTATTAAATTTTTCTCGCGGATGCAGCATATGTAAGATCAGTGCTCTCTATGTGAGGATACTTAGAGAGCTATACTGTTCAGCTCTACAAATCTTCAGTTGGGACCACACCCTATCTCTTAGTCACTCTTTCAGAATTAGAATTCCCAATTCATACATACATAACTTTTAAGTCAAAACAATCATTTTGTTTGATCGAACTATATAATTTCATTTCTTTTCCCACAGGTATACTTCTTTCAAGATTGTTCCTAAAGTAATCTCACTTGACTCTATTTAGATATTGTGTATGCGTATAATGCAACTATACAAATCAAATTAATTTTCTTAATTTCACATTGCCTGAAATTCGTTGTATAAATAAAGGGAAGAAGATACTGAAAAATATAAACTGTTGTAGAACAAGATGATCTGATATAAAATTAAAAAAGAAAAAAATTTGGAAAAAGTGATAAAACTCTCTCAATGGAAAAGAAGAGAAAAACAAAGAAAAAATAGAAGAATTTAAAAACAGGAAAAAAGAATTGTAGAGCGACGAGAATTAGAAGGGTAGGAAAAATTTACTAAATAATTAATTAGGGGCATTTGTTGATATGCTTGCACCTTTTATCTATAATTGCAGTTTTGCCACTTTTTAAAAATATTTACAAAAACTATCTATGTTTTATTAAAATATTTTTAAAAATGTCAAAAACAGTTAATTTCCAAATTAATAAACGGCCTGTGCAGTTTTAGAAAAACTATCTGAGAACACTAATATCGTACCATCAAAGTCAATTTAGAATATAGTCAATGGTCAATAGTTAGAAACAGATATGTGGAAGAATTTTAGGCTCATGATGATGGCATGTTCTACTTGGTTGACATTCATGTATTCTCTTCATTAATTTTTATTAAAATCTATTCATGGATCATTGCATTCATAGATTTGATATGGATATCCATTCATTAATTTTTTAAAATCTATTCATGGATCATTGCATCCATCGATTTGATATGGATATCCTCCAAGGGATTCTCTATCAATATAGTAGATTTTTATTGAAATTTTATTTATTTCAGTGACTTGTGTAGAAAGCTTAATGTTGTCGACAAGCCCTTTGCCTAAATTGGAGAGTCAGTTGTCATGTAGCCAGCAGTCCCCCACTGGTGTCTCTTGATTTTCTTATGAGCTAATCTTCACAAAGTGGATATTTTATACACAATGTGGCTGAGATATGTGTATTTGGCACAATCCCTCTTCTAATTGCAATTAAACTTCCCTGCACCATATTCTACAGCATGCATGACTGATAGACTCTTAGCTACATAACCAAACCATACATTCAACCTGAATAGCATGGCGGCTTTCAAACGATCCCACAGTTAATTAACAATCATTCTTCAAAGAAAAAATTGCTCTTAACGTATTGAATCAAGCCAAAACAGGCACTATACACATGCTGTGACCGAGCTCATGCCTCATGGATGATGACTTCATCCCAATTATCCATTTTTTCTTGTTTTTATTTACTTTTCTACTCGGTGATATTTATTTTAGTTTTGTTCACTCTATAATTAACATCATCTCTATAGTCCTTCATCCATTTTTCCTCCTTTTCTAGGAGTATACAAAACCATGTAAATGGAGAAAATATAAATAAAGATGATAAATATTTAAAAAAATAAGTATAATGAATAAAACAATGGGATAATGAATGATAAAAACAGTAGGACAATAAATGGAGAATATCGCAAGACGTTACTCAAGCAGCTTGCACTAAATGGTCAATTTCATTGCCTATATGGATTAAAAATTTACATATCAATAATGTATTGGAAAATTGACCATCAAATAGTGACTTATCAGCAATCTATTGACGTGCGGCGATAAATCACAAATCATATTATTTCAACCGTCAATAATTTATCTCAACCACTAATCATTGATAACATCAGCTGTAATTCAACACTTATTTGCGATATGGTAATCGATGTAATACGCTGCCCAACGTGATGGCTCGAATTGACTGCTTGAATTGAAAATTTAGCACGGGCAAGAAAACCTCAAATGCATTCAGCACAAAGAGAAGAATTAAGTGTATTACAAAAAAATAAACTGTCATTTCCTTGATGTTAATGCCATTAATTCTTTGTCATACAATATTTGCACCTGAATCACATTGCCCAATTAATTTAAGAATTAGCAAAATAGAAATAGAAACATGGTTCAAAGCCATTTAAATTGTAAGAGTCCACATGTGAAAGGGAATAGAAGAAAGAAAGAATATAGACTCACAAAAATCATAATATTTTCACGCCAATTGGCGGTTTCTCTTGATACATTCTACAGATTAAGCACCCGAATAAAGAGAAATGCTAATTTGCAACAGAGAAAAACACAAAATAACACATCTTAAAGGCCAGCACATATTACATACCTGCAGCAAGTATGAGGGCTTTCCATCTTTTCCTACCAAAACCATTTTACCTATATATGTATACTGACAGTTAAAATCCTCACCAAGTGCTAAATCTCATCATCTGGGTTTTGACTCGCTTCCCTTGCTCCGAAATGATGGAAGTGAGAAGAATGATCGAGGGGCTGTGCATTTCAAATGACAGAAAAGTCAATTCAGAATTATGTTACGAATATTTCTAGTTAAGAGAAAGATGAGAGTAACAAATGGATACAGGATTAGACAACAAACAGCAAAGGGAAAATATGAGGAAGAAGTATACAAGATTATAAAAGAAGCACAATGATGAAGCAATATGAGTTCCAGGAGCTTCAAAACATAGTTGCATTAAAGGTGCACTTTCACCCTATGAGTTCTTATTGCTGTTCTCTGCTGTTCTAAGTTCACAACATTAACCCCAAACCACAATCGTTTTTAATCTAAATGAAAATAGTTTCAAATATTGTAGGGTGGAAAGTGCCAATAAATTTTGAAATCAATGGGAGATCTAGAGACTGCAAACACTCCATCCATTAATAGAAGTGGGAAGATAATATTGACTTGCATTCATACACGGAAACAGCCTTTCTAAAATTGTAAGGCTGCGTACGTCTTGCCCTCCCCAGACTAGGTACACCCTTTTTTATTCGTCCACAAAGAAAGTTTCCAAAACACTTATGACGCCTTGCAATGGAATGTTTCAACAAGAGATTGAATTAGGAGGTCAGTTAAAGCTGATTTCACTGCCGTGCAACAATATAGGGTGTCCAAGTGCAGGGCACTTTCTCTGAAGAGCAAACGACACCAAAATCTCCCCATCAGATATCTTGCTCCTAACAAATGTACATGCTTGTCTAAACCATTGGTAGGATTCCAACCACTACCATTTTCCTCAAAATTGCACACTGTCAAGTTAGGGCAACAGGTAACTAAATAAAGGACCTCTCTGCATGCTAGAATGAAGATATGATTTAAGTAGATCCAGTGTGAATTACAAACTGCTATGACTAAACAACATTCGAAACTTCAGATTGAACAGGCAGGTGCATTGTTACCACCAATAATAGGCAGTCTACCACAACCTAATGCTGATCAAGAATTCCTCATAGGACAGTCCTCTATTTCCCGCAATGGAAACAGGATATCAGGTCAGCATTCGTCAAATCAATTTTATTGGTGATTTTATCACTAATAAAATCATTTCAACATGTGGCAAATTAAATTATCATTCAATTGTATATAGATTAACCCTCTAAACCGCCAAATTTGCATTTGATTCCCCCACTTGGCAAGATATGCTTTTTAATTAGGGGTTGTCATTGATAAAAAGCCAAGAAGTACTCTCTTGCACTATCTTATCAGTTATCACCAACTTTCTCAGACTAATCGTCATCACCATGCACCAATACCATCACAATCCATCTCTAGGACACATGACATATACTAAAAATGAACATATTCATCATCAATTAACAGAAGAAAAGAACACAAACAAGAATAAACCACAAATGCACAAAACAATGAGCATAGCTGCAAAAATTAAATGCGCATTTCATATCTTTCAGCCAAAAAGAAAAGTCATTTCAGGGAATCTGCGTCCCTTTTGCAAAACATCCGTCAAATGAACAAAACTATTAAACATGCAGATGTCAGGATTAGTTATTGTCCATAAATCTGTCAGAAAAAAAGCATCATAGGACAAACACCATCTTACAAAAGCCTCATGTCAAGTTAAAAGGATATGTCTTCAGAAAAATAATAATAGAAGAAAAGTTAAGAAGACACCAAAAGGGGCAATTATTTATGTCACACCTCGAGCATGTGAAGATCTCAGTGGTTCTTTTATCTGCCCACCGGGTTTGGCCCAGATCTCTCTCTCAAGCCCTCTTAAGGTATTGTCCTAGATCTGGCATTCCAAGCCTTTTCTATGTCTACAGACAACTGCGCTCAAACCAACAATCTCAGGATTTGTTGGTTCTTATAACCACACCTCTCACCAATTAAGGTACCTGATGTCGCGGATTCGATGCCAGTTGTCTGCAAACACAAAAAGGTAAATGTTGGGCCTAAGACAATATCTTAGTAGTGGACCTAAGAGAGATCCAAGCCAGACCCAATGGACAGATAGAAGAACAACCGAGATCTTCACACACTCCGGGTGAGCCCAGGGTGTGACAATTTACTTCATTTGCTGCCCAAAAACCTAGGGTTGCACCATTTTTTGGCAAGAAGAGAGAAATATAACAATCAGAAATACATTACCTTTCAAAGAGCTACCTGAGAGATGCTCCTCCCTAAGTTTAAAGTTTGCTGGAGGGGCCGGAATTGAACTACGCAAAGCTTGATCTGCTGGGGAAAAATATGCATTTAGTTATAAGCTTAAGAAAAAAAACCAGAATTACCAAACAATAAGTTTGAGAATTTGGATGCACAATGAGTGTGTTTGGTTTGATGTAAAGGAAATGTAGAAGATATAAAAGGGGAATCTGTAAAAGAGGTGAAAAAGAGAGATGACAATGTCAGTAATATAGCAATATAGGGAGTAATGTGAACCATAAAGTGAATAAAGGAAAATAGATAAGCTTTTTGTAATAAATATAGGTAATGATATGAAAAAAAAAGAGTTTTATAGGTAGTTAAATGTTGGATTAAATAAAGATACTGGTAAAAAGTAATTTTTGCACATCTTTCACATGTACCCTGAGTGTTTTTGAGAGCAATCATTTGTATTCGTCATAAATGGCAAGTACAAGGAAAAAAACTAAACATCTCTCTCATTTTCATCCAAGGAGAAAACATTAATCTGCTCTCCTGGCTGGTACGGTATGATGCCATGCATAAGGTGGATGTACCTCCATTGTTCCTAATTTGGTGTGAATCATGAGAAGTCTTCGTGTCACATCTCAGTTCAATCCAATACATACAAAGTTTATCCCTAAACTAAGATGGTGTAAGAAGCATGAATTGTCTGGATAAAATGGCAATTATTGACATATGTGAATCATTTAATATTTTATCCCAGAAACCCAATACCGAAACCATTAGATCTATTTGACATGGAAAGTTTAACTATGAATTTTTATTACATAAGAATGAATAGACCCTGAAAAAGACCAAACACAATGCCAATATCTGTTCAGTGTTCATATCCAGCTGGCTTAAGCTATGGGCCCATAGAATTGCTTCCCAAAACAACAAGACAAACAAGATATTTAACCTATGAGCTCTGTAACAGTATGTCCCCTAGGTGGGTTGACATTCTCCACGGCACAGCTTCCACAGGTACCCATTCGATTACAAATCAAGACTCGCAAACAAATAATCTAATTTACCATCTGCCATTCAAAGAATATGAGGAAGAAAAAAAACAAAAAAAAATATGACAAGGAAGAAAGGGAGAAAAAGATAAGCCAAAATGAAGAAAGAAGAAGAGCAGCAGATAAAAAACATGTGACAGTGTCCCTTGGATTTATCAATGACTGATCTAGCCGAAGGAAAGCCGGGCAGCCAACTTCATATTTGAAAAATTAAAATTGATAGATTACTGTTTAATGATGTATATTGGTAGCAATAAAGAAAACAAAAGCTCAAATTGTGCATTTTCAA
Source organism: Pouteria campechiana (assembly GCA_036873735.1). Classification (NCBI taxonomy): domain Eukaryota; kingdom Viridiplantae; phylum Streptophyta; class Magnoliopsida; order Ericales; family Sapotaceae; genus Pouteria; species Pouteria campechiana. The sequence continues at coordinate 29,947 of JAYJMB010032921.1, forward strand.
CCATCTTCATAAATCAGTTACTTTATGAAAATTTATCATTATCTTTTTCATAATAAATTTGTTAACACTTGATTCAAACTAAATTGAACTAAGAAACTCAGCAAAGAGGTGGTCATTTTATCAATAAACCAGAAATTAAGAAGATACCTTGTTCCAGAAAGATATCACCCTCATTAAAACCATCATAAGAAGAATGAGACTGTGAGAATCCCATTCTTGTTTTCCTCAGATCCTCAGACGAGCGGTTTGCCAGATCTCGACCATCCTCTGTGTCATCATCTCCTTCAGAAGTTGTTGAAGCAGAAACCCAGTCTGTTATCAGACTATCTGCACCTCGGCTTTTTCGGCGAAACTTCAGTAATCGTTTGAACCCTTTAGTCACATCTTTACGTGATTGATGGGAAGAATTTGCTACAATGACTGGTATCTGAGCATTGCCCCATTTCTTTCGCATTCTAGCTGCATCGGACTCCATCATCTGGGATAGTGAGTGTGAGTTCCATGATGCTGGACTGCCTGTGGGAGAGTCTGCAGAAGCATCAACATCTGAGGCATCATGGGTATAAGAAAAAGGATGGCGTGTATGCAAGTTCCATGAACCAGGGCTTTCTGCAGGGGAATGTTGAGCAGTTCCTGCAGATGTATTGAACTTCGATGAAATGGCAGTGGTTGCAGAGACCAAATTATCACCTGCTTGAGGAATAGAGCTCAGGACCTCCCCATTTTCTGATCCTGGATATCCAGATTTTTCTGATTCTTGGCTCAATCTGGGTTTCTCATTATCTGAATCAACAGGAAAATCTTCCTCTTTAAGATTTTCTGATGCTCTTTCATACTCTTCTTCTTCGTCCTCTTTCCCTGTATCAAGTGAATCTTCAGGATGATCCACCAACTCTTCAGAATCATCTCCACTCTTCAAATTCTCTGAAGCCATTGATGCTTTCAGCTTTGCGATTCCCACCCCTAGACCAGGACTTGCACCATCACCCTTCCCCAAGTAGGGCTTTGCCTCACCACTCCTTGGAATTTTACTGTAGAGAATTTTCTCTGGTTGCTCTTTTGAAAATCTTAATGGTGTCAGGACAACACTATCAGAGTTGAGAGGCAATGCATCCTTTAATTCACCTGAACCTGCAGAGCTCTTTCTCATTGACTGAGACCGCCTCGGTTGTTCTTCATTGACAAGAGAAACATCTTCATTGGTACTTTTGCTCCTTGTATATCTCCTAAGCTGTGAACGCATTGATGTCTTGCTAATTCCTGTGGAGGGCTTAGTGTTTTCCTTTCTTAAGTCTGAGAAGTTGGGAACTGATTGTGCAAGAGGATTTTCAAGTTGAGGCCGCCGCCTACCAGAACCTGGGTTGGTACCCTTGGTAGACGATCGAGAAACTGGTGCTCCTGAGGTTCGAGGGGTGGATGAAGGATGGGTTCTATTTGGTAAAACTTTCTTAGAGTGGCTGCTTCTTGAAGAACCATCACTGTAAAGAGTTTCATTTAAGGAGCTATCATGTCCATAAGCAGTCTGTTTAGAAATTTCTGAGGTATCTTCTTCCTCATCACTCTGGGATGGCTCTGCTACCTGCTTCCGCCGAAACGCAAAACCTTGACAAGGTGAGTTAAAAATGATCATATAAGAGCCAAGGCTCTGGAAGATTAAGAAATCAGATAATGTATTCTAAGCATCACAATGCTAGTTTATGAAGAACATAATTCAACGAATTTCTCATTATCTATATATGGGAGCCACCATGCAAAAATTTATCGGTTAGAAACTCATTAGAGATGTAAACTTCATTAGAGATGTAAACAGAAGTCTATGTTTAGATTTTTATTTTTATTTATTTATTTATTTGCACCAACATCCAAGTTTACCAATTTATAAAGGCAAAAGGCAGGTCAATCAATCAGTTTGACTTAAGATTTAAATCAAGGATACGAATACCTGTTCGTTGTTTTTCATTGAAGTACGGACATTGAAAGATGTCAACTTCTCAGCATGTTGATTGGCATGAAGTGCAGAACTTTGCTTATCTGCAGACCCTGCAAACTTGGCATGCAACTCAGCTCGACTACGTTCAAGGCTCTCCTGCATTGCCTTCATCCTAGCTTCCTTCTGAGCCCTGTTGGACCCCCACTCCTCTCGCAACTTTGCATCCCGTTTCTGCATATATCTTTCATAGAACTTCCCCCTGAAATCCTCTGACAACCCAAATTCATCCAACTGCTGCTTCGAAGAGTTACCAGCTTCTTGGCTGCTTACCATCTTCATCAATGAACTGAAATCAAACTCCAATCCATTACTCAAGTTCCCTGATGCTTCTTTAGGCTTGCTCTTCTCAGATGAGTGGGTAGGGGTGACATCCACAGGTTTCCTGACCATCGCATGTGTGGCCTGCTCTGCCTGTGGTTCCAGTGGCTTGGTCCTCCGTGAAGAAGCTGCTTGATCTCCGGGAACCCGAAGTTTGTGTGCAGCAAAAAGCTTTTCCAATTCATCTGCCTTCATTTGCAGTTCATCATTTAATTCTTGATTTGCCTTGGATTGCCTTATCTTATGAACAGGCTCAACCAAAGCATTTGCACTCCTATCAAATGTTGGTTGATTTTCACTACCTTTTCTTCCTGAGAAAACTGTCTCACCATTTCCACATCCAGACATGTTCTCGCTCTTCTTACCCAGGAACTTCTTGCTTTGCTCTGGAATGGAGCTCTGTCTGTACAACTTCATTCCTTGGGTACCAAAATCTCTTCCTCTCAATTCTTCTGCTTTCGAGGGAAGAGATGCTCCAATTTGCATCTGTGATGATGTTAATTCTTTCCTCCCAACTTCATTTACTTTGCCAGAATATGTTCTCCACTGAGACTGAGGAGCCATCAGATCACTATTTTCCTCTTCACCTGCAAACCCTGAGTCGCGAGCCTGAGTACTACTCATATGATCCTTTGATTCAGTGCCTTCAGCCAGTGAGGATTTCAACTGTATCTGGGAACCAGCAGGGTCTCTTAACTTGGACCCAATTTCCCGTGCTTTGTTAGGTAATGCATTAATCCGAGTAGTCTGAGCAACAGGATGATTTTTCAATCCAGCATCCTCAGGTCTGCCCAGAAAAACTCTAGATGGTATCTGAGATGTTTCAGAACCTTTGGACTCAATGCCATCTGATTTGCTCAGGGTCTCTCTCAATTGGAACTGAGAAGATGAATCCTTCAGAACAACATCTTCCACTTTACTTAGGAAAGATTTAAATTGAACATGTGAAGCTATTTGGTCCTTAGATACCCCATGCTCATCTCTACTCTGAAAAGTTCTGAGCTGTGCCTGCGGAAATCCTTGACCTGTCACTCCAGCATGCTCTCCACCAAAAGAGATGGTCCTGAGATGGGTCTGGGAAGCAGCTTGATTTTTCACAGAAATGTTGTCCTCCTTTCCAAAGACAGCTTTACCCCGGGTCCCAGAAGTCCCTCTATCTTTCAGCTCTACATACCCTGCTCTATCAGTGGAAGTTCCAAAATTGAGCTGAGAAGCTGCTTCCTCCTTCACAGCTGCAATATCTCCTATGCTGCCTGAAGAAGGCCTGGATTGGGGAGTCTGCAAAGAATCTGAACCCAATTGGAAAGAATTCGAAACCTCCTTTGAACCCAACCGCAATTGAGAACTTGCAGTATCCTTCAATCCTCCAGACTCTTTCTGAGCCAGAGAATTTGAGGAAGACGATGGCACCAATAAGGCAGAGCCCTCAGCAGTCTCTTTCTTCTCACAATTCAGCTCAATGCTCATATCGCTTGCACCACTCCATCTCCGCAGCACTGCCTTCTCAGGCCCAGAAGATGACACATCAGACGAAAGCCGTCGAAGCTCTGGCCCCTTCCCAATTGCACCAACCTTGCCACCACTCCCAGACTGCTGCTCTTTCTGCTTGTTCTCAAACAGGTTGATGCGGTCCTGCACACTCAGACGCCTTGTTGGCTGCTGGGTTGAAAGTAGTGGGGATGGTTCAGGGGCATCCTCTGCGGGCTTCTCAGGGGGAGAGGCATTTTTTTCTTTGGGCTCATCTCGGTCAATGCTCAGCTCTCTAGATGAAGCACGGCGGGAAGAGGATGCACTGACAGTGGAGGAGAAGGAGAATTTGGATGGATGGCAAGTGGAGGGCTTTGAAAAGGCATCAAGAGGGGAGGCTGAGTCTTCTTCTTCTTGCGTGGGCGGCTGCTGGCGATGGTGGTGGGGCCCGTTAGGCAGTTTGAGATGGTAGGCGCTTTCTTCCATGGCTGGGTCATCCAAGGACATGTCTGAACCAGATGATGAACGAACCACCCGGTCATCTACCCCTGGCTTCCATGTGCTTATCAGCTCAGGCCGGCGCTGACACAGCGAAATGAATTTGCTGCTTGCTTCTCTGCAAGTTTACAAAAACAAATTTTCAAAAAAAAAAAATCAAAAAATAAAAGATTACGTCAGCTAAGCAGTTGAAGAGAATGGGAGGCAAGAAAAACCAAAAATACTTGGGCTCTTATTGGTTTCGGGACGCATCAAAATGAATACTACTTGCAAGTGTTGGTCTCAAAGCTTACACGAACCACGCACAGGGCAGCAAGCGCTTTCCTTCTCGGCCGTTGAATAGTTACTTGCAGATTACATTGCACGTATGATTAAAAATTAACTCCAAAAGAAGAATAATAATAATAATATACAGTAACATTTTAATCTGGTAGGCTTCTAATCACGGCCATCAGCTTGAGAGTATTTTTGGACAGTGATCTGTTTGAAGGATTAATGAATCAGGATTTTCTATTTAATGTTATACAAGATTAAGGATTGATTTGGTGAGATTTGTATCTTAGCTTATAGTAAATGTGAGGCAAACATGTCTTGGCATGCAATGTTTCACAATAGCACCAAACAAGTAGGTTGGACATCTTTGTATTCTTAATCATTTCATCCAAGGGGCAAGTTGGATGCATCTACTATCTAGATTGCTCAGAATGGCTAATCTTATCGCAAAAGCGATAAAAAAATAAGAACTAAGCAAAGAATCATCCTCATCCATATGCAAAACAAAATATTGTACCCATATTGTACCCATAAAGGTATGAATGGTCAGAATTGGTCTGTTGGTTTCTTCCTAATTGAGCATAGGCATCAATTGTAACTAGGTGTCCTATATTGTCAGCATAGGAAGTCCTCAACACATGTATCCATCTCAGTTAAGGGTACTGTCAATCTCAAAATATTGATCTGCATTCAAGTTCTTTCGCTGGAGCAGATTAACCATACACTATCAAATGATGGCGCCCAAAAGTTGTTTGGCAGTGCATCACCATTCCTTTTTTCCCCATTTTTTAATTCTCTTTTACTAGGGAGATGGCTATCGACAAGATACTAACGCATTTATTTTGAAAACTAAGTGCTGCAAAACACATCCATTTAACCTTTTTATACCAAAACCAGCATGCCTAATGTTGCAACATAGACCACAGCATTCACCAGCACAACTGAAACAGTCTCAAGATGACCATGCACTTTGTTTTCATCCTCCTCTTGTCACCAAAATCTTAGTACATCCATTTCTAAACTCTCTTTCGCTATTTTATCAAGAAGGTATGGTCAGAATTACATCTCTCTCTCTCTCTCTCTCTCTCTCTCTCTCTCTCTCTCTCTCTCTCTCTCTCTCTCTCTCTCTCTCTATACAAAACTCTCTCTCTCTCTCTCACTCAATCACTCACTCATGTGTGTGTGTGTGTGTGTTTAACAGTAGTCGCCCCTTGATCCCAAGAAGCTAACCTTCAAAACAGGTATGGGCCTCAACAACCCATGGGGGGTTAACAGGGAAAAAATGGTCGCCGACTTTGGGGCTCAAAATGGCAGGTGGGTGGGGGAAGAGATGGCTAAGTAAGATGAAGGGCCATCTGCTGTAAAAGCAACTTCTTCTGTGAAGCATTGATGACACCATTGCACTCAGCGTTCACCAACACTTCTGTCATGATTGCAGCTGCATGCCCCGTTGGCTCTTCCGAGGCCTTCCTCAACATGAAGACCTGGAAAATAACCAAATGCAAACACAACTGAGCTTCTCCAACATAGGGTAGCATTGTAACTATCAAACTTGAAGTCATGTTTACACACAAATAAGAATGCTGAGACAGTCTTTTCGTTTTAACATTAATGGCCCTTGATTTAAAAGGAACAATTGCCCATTTGACACAGAATATGAGAGAAAAAGAAAACATTCTGAAAAAAGCCCACAAGACAAGCAATTAATAGCACAAATAAACCATGGGCCAGATCCCTAATAAAAAGAAAAAAAAAGAAAGGTTCACTTAAAAGTTTCAACTAAAGGGTACTAAGACTTGGGTTCTAGGGTATGATTCAGTGAAGAAGATGAGAGAGCATGATTCATTGAAGAACAGCCAATGACCTGGATACTCCTAAGTAGAGGTCCAAAATTTGTTAAATTCATAAAACTTGTATCGTCTGTGCAACTACAAAATGAATGCTACACATCAATCCTCCTTTTAGTTTTCTCTGTCCTTGGACATAGAACAATGCCAGGATCCAGGTCTCAGCAATATTGAACAATGAATTTTTGCTCCCAATGTGGGACCTTGCACAAGAATCACTCAAACTAGAAATGTGGGACCTTGTACAAAGAATCATTTTTGAGAGATTTGCTTTGATCCATCTAAAGAGTAGAAGCATGACTTGGCAATCCCAAAGTTGTGGAGTTCACATCACTAATGTATGCCTGACCAACCCAACCCATTTTTTTTCTTTTTTCTTTTTAAAAAAAGGGTTGGGATAGCTGAAATCAACCAATTTTTCAAAAAAGATTAGGTTTGGTTGAGGTCTTAGATGATCTGACCTAAGTTCCGGCCTGATCTTGTGTAATGCTAAATAAATATAAGCGTGTATCTTTATACAAATATCACTTTCTTTCATGCATGGACAAACGCACACTTTATAAATATCTATATGCTAAGTGTTAATGTCATTTCAACAAAAACATGATCATACAATCATAACTTATCAAGATAATAATTCACAGAAATAATTCAAGAAATAGTTCTTTAAAAAAGAACTTGAATTGTCAACCTGAACCCAACTTGAATTAGCTAAACTTCAAGATTTACAAATAAAGTTAGATTCAGATTATGGTTGGAGTTGAATTAACCTCAAAATCATGCAAACCGAACCAAGCTCCACCCTTAGAATATGGTGTGCTGCTACATCACCAGTCAAGAATCCTACAAGTGATACTTGTTTGTTTGCACATGTCCAAGCAAATTAAAGTTTCTCTCAAGTTTCCATTGACCACAAGGTAGGTGGTTTAAGAATCAGTTGTTCTATATTGAGTACATTAGAGAGGCCTTACAATAATGTGAATGTCTATCTTACGGGTCCCCATCTTTTATTGCCCTTAGATGAAAAACCATCCACTTGGTGTCAACAGTGAGATGGTCCATGGTAATAAACTAAAACCAATGTATCATATAGTACCAGCAATGGATGATTTGCAATAGAAAATGATGCAGAAATAATCAAACTAATTATTGCTCAATCCCCCAGAATTTAATGATGGATATAATTCCCAATATGTCAGGATCAAAATCATTTATCTGAAGTTCCAATTTTTAATTCAGAGATTCCAGTTCCCCCACAGATTTGACACTTTCTAATTGAATCTAGAGCTTCTGCGCCTTTCACTCTTAAGAGTTGAAACTTAGTCATGCAGGAAGGCCAGCATAAAATAGGAAACAAACTTCATTGGCAGCTAAAACCAGTCTAACCGAATTTTTATCCCTAAAGGTCATTTCAAAATGGCAGGTGACTCTGTAAAATATGGTTCATAAATAAGGAAATCTGGACACATCATAGCAGATCACACAAATTAGTTCTCCAGAGAAATTCCTATTTGTATGCCATTGTGAACACATGGATATTCAACCATAAACATGGGAGGAAATCAAAGTCATACCTGCCCATGATGTGTTATCTCTAGACAGCCAGGCTGTTGGATCCATGGTTCTCCATCAATCTGAACAGGAAACGGACTGGATGTATGTATTCTTATCATTTTACCCTGGGCCAGTCTACTAGCCTGTGAAAGTCCTACCTGCAGAATGAAAAGCAAAAAAGCAATCAAATCCAAATGCTGTTGAATCAAAAAATTTCTAGATGGATGAAACACTATTATGCTAAAGTTATCAAGCTATTTGTTCAGACCATTCATGGAAATATCAAGTTCAGTTTTAGTACACTACTTTTTTAATTCATACTATAATCCCTGGGTCAGACATTTCTGGAAGCCGGCACTACTGTCAAGAGCAAAACATAAAGCAAAATAGAAGACATCAGATTTTAAAGTTCCATTTTTTTTAAAGAAGCAGAGAGAATTGTCCACATCAGATTTTAAAGTTCCATTTTTTTTTCAAAGAAGCAGAGAGAATTGTCCTTCTGTTTAATTTTGCCAATTGTCCATGTGTGTCTAACAGCCCAGCAACCTTAATACAAATCTATGTGGAATATAAACATCATCATCAACAGACTAATCTCCACATGAGACACATCAAATGGATAATACCATATGTATGGAATTTCCTGATGCTTTGGTTGCAAAACTACATGAAAAGACACGCAAATGCTCTCGTGCAGTTGCCATGCATAGTGGCATGTGCAAGCTTCAATACATGCCTGTGGGACCACTCAAAAGCCAGACATCCAGGCAACCTAAATTCTTCCGGAAGTAGAGTTTTCCTAACTTTTTTGAAACAAAGGGAGCTTCCAAGCTTCTTACAAATCAAATTTGCAGCAGGTTACTGGCACTCATCCCAACAGAAACAAGGCGACAAAAAGCCTGTGCCTTGGTAGGTGACTCTAAAAACAATATAGGTGCTAAAATGAGGCTGAACTACAAAATTTGTAGCCTTAGGCAGCACAGGTATACCTGGCAATATAACCAGAAATTTTAAAATGGCAACACATGCATGCTTTAGAATTAATCAATGCAGTCAAAACAAAATAAGGGTAAATTTATCAAACCTGAAGTTTTCCAAGGTGCCATGTTCCACTAATGCAAACAACCTCAAGCATCTTATCGTGCATTGACTGCAGCTCAAAATCATCATCATGCTCATAATCATTTTGCCAAAGATCAACTCCCCCCATGTAGCTGCCAATGTTGAGCACAAGCACACCTTCAGCATTCTGGGCACCAAAAAAATTAATTAGAAAGAGGAGGGAAAAAGCACATAAGAGTAGAAAGAAACTGCATAAGAAGTTTTTTACTCAATCTAATACATTCAGGAGTTCTGTTGTTGATTATCCACCCTATCATGCATGTCATAAGCTTAATAAGAATGAACAGCATGATGACTTTGGTATCATGGATTCTCTCTCTCTCTCTCTCTCTCTCTCTCTCTCACACACACACACACACACACACCGTATACAAACAAACATACGTACACAAATGTATATATAGACTCATGCAGGCAGGCACCAAGTTTTAAAAAAGAAAAATGAGAAGAACTTTTGCATAGGATATTTCAAGGCATAAAAAGCAGAATATATGACGTAGACATAGAGAACAGGTGAGCTTTCAACCTGTGGCTCACCAGTATACTGCACATTCAGATATTGTGATCCCAAGTTTTAGTGAAGTTTGTTTCACAACGTGTGGGTGTAAACCCCCAACCTCCACAGACAATTTTCAGATCAAGTAAGACTATGTGGCCTGACTGTGTCATTCACTTAAATTGAGGGAAAGTGGGAAACCAAGCAAATTTCTTTTGAGGCGGGGAAATGTTCAACAATCTATTCCACAAGTAATATGACTTCAAAAATGATTAATGAGTTCCATTCATTTAAGAGCGTGAACAAAGAATATCATTTGCACTTACTAGTGGGATCTCAATATCCTTCCCATCCACTTCAAGGCAAACTTCCCATGGCAAATCTGCACACGTTCTATCCATGATATCCTTCGCTCCTTCTTTGGCATAACGTAATTTATTAACAAACTGTAAAACAAAACATCTTGAGTTGAAACTTGTCGTAACACCAATAGTATGTAGTATGCACTCCAATGCTTTGGAGTAAAAATGATGTGTGAAAGAAACATACAATGACAGAACACAGACCATAAAAATGTTATCTACATAGACACCTTCAAAATAAATAAAGGTATACACAGGAAATGGAAACTATGGGACAGAAATTCAGAACAAAGTTAGTCATAGAAACCTCTTCCATGTCTGTATTCTGAAATAATGCAAAAATATCATAGGTGTGTATTGCAGTCTACAAGGGGAACCATTCTGAAGACAAAAAAAAAAAAACTGAAAGTTTGGTTCAGAAACTTAAAATTTTTTATAGCTGCAATCAAGAAGATTTCGGACTGCCTCCTTTGCTTCATTTCCAATGCAGACATTCATATAAAAAAGGGTGTGCTCAGTGCACAAGGCTCCCACCAATGCGGAGTTTAAGAAGGGTGAGATGTATGCAGTCATACCTTCATTTTTCTGAAGAGGCTGTTTATGAGACTCAAACTTGCACCACCAAGGATGTAGGTAAAGAGCCTTGCCATTGTGCAAGCGCAGACACCTTGGAAATGTGAGCTTGAGTCTTCAAATTAGCTTTTTCAAGAAAGAAGATATAACTACATACATCTCACTCTTCATAGACCCCGCATTTAAGGGAGCCTTGTGCATTTGGTACACTGACAAACTGTATATGCTTCCAAAAAATTCTAGAATTAATTTTCATTGATGTAAACAAGTAAATCCTGGTCTTCTTGACTTCATTTCTAGGCAAGCAAATCTACTTTAGGGGAATTTAGGCTCTTAAAAATGCATCTTGCAGTAGCATGCAGATTAGCTTTCTAAGAGCAAATTTAAAATTATATTTTTTTTTCCCAAAGTCTAAACATTACTGTCAATTTTGCAGCTATGTTTATGGTAAAACCACAAACCAACATCCCAAGAGAAATTATGCCCAGGGACTCATTCCAAACAAGCCCTTGAAGAAAACAACGATAATAAGGAAATGCCCATACTTGGCTATAGAACTTCTCGGGCCTCTCCTCCCGCATCGTGTGAAAGTCATAGGCAACCTTTGCATCACAACCAATACCTGCACGCAACAGTGAAGGTCACTACTAGCAAGCTACCAAGTCTACCACAAAAATCAGATGGGAGCTACTTTATGTTGAGCCATTTTGTTGAGTCTGTAAGGCTAAAGGTAAGGATACTGGAAATATTATTATGCAATACAAAGAGAAATAGTACAAATACAAAAGGAAATTAAATATTGACTAATGAAATGAGAAAGAGGCCATGTTAATTCATGTGAATATAGACACTTTTACTCGATGCTGTGGACATTTCTAAAAAATTAAAAATTTAGTCATCTCATTTAATTGTTCATTATCTTCTATCTTCTAACATTGCTCAAAAAAATATAAAATTGAAAATAATCTTATAAATTTTTGGGTTGTCATCTGCCCCAAAGTCAACACCAGGCTTATTGTCATGGTTCTATCGTTTTTCAGCTCTGAAATAATTGCAAAGTAAGTTGTGCAGTGTCAATTATGCGGATGACCAAACACTGGGTCTCACTCATGCATGAATTCCAGGAACATCATGAACCATCTGTCAGGAACGTATAGCTCAACTTCTTAATATATCCAGGCAGGTATATTGGTGTACCCAACCTCAAAAACTCCCTGCTTTCACCAATCTACATATAACAGCAAGACATATCATGGTGTTCAGGCCAAGAAGACATCAACAGCGAAATATCTCCTGTGATTGCAATTAAACAAAATAATTTTCTAAAATGTCATTCCATGGGATCTCTATATAGTAAACCATATGATTCTCAATATTGGATGGCAGGGGATTACCTAAATAATTCATCATAAATTTCATTTGCTCTGTCTTCTGACCTATCTCAAGGTCCTTATCTTCTTTAATGGTAATTGTCCACCGGTCAAGCATTGTCACTGCTGCATGGTCAATGTCATGCAGAAGTACACCCAAGCCACCTTGTCCTTCAAGTGAAGATAAGCCTCCTCCCCACTGCAAAACCCTGGACAAGTCATTTCCAGTTCCTAGCGGAAGTATGGCAACAGGTGGAGGGGATACAAAATTTTGCTTCTCAATGGCATCAAGAACCCAGGCTACAGTGCCATCTCCACCACAGACTAAAACTCTAAAGTATTGCACAGAACTAAACAGTTTCAAGCCTATTTCAGGTCCCTGGGTAGGACTCAGTTCAAAAACCTGCAATCACACAGAAAGACAATGGTGAGAACCGGCAGTCTTCAATATCCAACAATATACCTCTGAAATAAAAGTGATTGGACAGGTAAGGTCTAATCTCAGGCCAGAAAAGTTCAAATAGATGATATAAGAATCTACGCTGCATTTATATTTGATAAATTGTAGCTCTCTAAGCAAGAGCAAAGCAAGAATTAAAGGACCTTCAGCCCCTTCCACAATCATGTGAATTAAACATCTGGATTTGGAACTTTTTTACCACTTGGAAGTTTAGATTGAAGAGAAGTTAATAGAAAATAAAGTACTATAATAACTTTGAACAACTTTTCCAAGGTAAAGCTGAAACACTCGCCTGCACAGGATTCAGTAGCATATTCAACCTCCTCCGTAGAGATGGCCCATACTGAGCTCCACTCTTGACATTGATAAAAACCAAAAGTGGCCTGGAATCCTGGGGTAAATCCACTAGCTTATATTTTTTTAATGCACAAGAAGCAACACAGGCTCCATCTTTCACTGCAAACCCATTTTGATTCTGTTTGGCAGCTAGCCCACTATCACTGTGCTTCAACAGGTATCCATTGTTCCTTCCATTGCATGGCTTCTCCAAACCAACAAGCCCATTCAGAACATATTCAAGGGCCGAGTTTGGACTAGATCTGTCTTGCATCTTAGCATTAGTAGCTCCACCAAGGGAAGGACGATTGCTGCTTCCATTTTTGTTCTTGGAGCGCTTTTTTCTCATCTGATTCCTTACAGAAGAAGCAATAATCTCTTCTGTGATGGAACTCAACATTCCACCAGCACTTCCTCCATCTTCTTCTTTAACTGAGAGTGGTGAAAGGATAAGCCTTCTCAAAGGACCCAAATCACAGATATTACCAGTTTCTTTTGACATTGTTGAATGGCATTTGACATGTATAAGACGTTGGCACCACAAACACCTCCAAATAGGAGAAGCACTGAGAAAAGGAATACCACACGGTTCATCACAGTAAGAACAGAAAGAAGAAATTTCAGGGTTCTCATCCGACTCTGTCCATTTTTCTGACCAGTGGTGCAGCAAGTGGGCTGATCCAGATTGTGCTGCACATTTGCAGTCCTTTGCAGCAAATTGCGAACAATGGAAATGAGCTACTACACTGCAAACAGTGCATCGATGAAGAGGAAAACTGGATGCTGCCTTTGTACCTAATGCTTGAGGGGAAACTAGAGAAGTTAAACAGACACAACAAGTGGATGGCTTTCCATCATAAGAAAACTCTTCAGTCCATGTATGATGCGATAAAGGTACTTTTAGCTTCTTCCATACTTTCTTCTTTGCTTGAGCAGCAGCTTTGACCCAATTCACAGAAGTCTTTCTCTGCCATTTCAGAAATGCATAGATAATGGCCAAAAGTCCAAAAGATCCAGTGACCAGCCATCCAAAAAGAGATGGACCAGACCAATCAGATCTGGCAAGAATTCCCAAAAGTGATGATCCCAAGTCCATCATAGTCATAGCATAATTTCAGTTATCTAATCCCAACTGTTTGCTATAGTCAACAAAAATAAAGAACCTCCATTGGATAATTGACATTGAACCTGAAATGATGAAGCAAAATTAAGTTAAACCAAATTTGGAACATCCAAACTTCTGCATGGATACAGGATACAACTGCGAAAGAGCACTAGTGGTGTTGAGAAGGAGGAGGATCAATGCAAATAAAAAGCCAAACAACCCATGAATAAGTAAAGAAATATGGAGTGAGTAGCTCAAATGACTTAGATGAAGTAATAACTCAAAATGAGAAATGAAGGTGCTCAGAGAGTTCCGGATTATGCATACAATTGCCTATGAACAGAAGGGTTCATTTAAACGCCGTCCGAATTGCCTTAAATTCAGCGAATAATAAGACAACCAGATCCATTGAAGTTGAGAAACTTCAATTCCAAAAGTCAGGACGAAAGCAAGGAAAATCAGTATGTGCTTCAACGGCAGATTAACAATAACAAAGCCATTGCAGATTTAAATGAGCCATTCCTCGGACTGTCTAAATGAGGCATTGAAATTTGGAGCCTATCTGCCATAGAAAAGAACATATACGCGGAGGCATTTCAACCTAACATTTAAAATAAAATAGAAACCCTTCTTGATGAGAAGACACGAATGCTGAGCAATAGGTTGTTTGTACAGGATTTAGAAACTGAGTTTCGATGAGTCCATCCTTCCGTAATTCCAGATAATGAATCCAATATTTCTAGATAAAAGCAAACCTCAGTTCGATCTAACTCAAGAATAAGCCCTAAACAGCCAGAAATAAACATAAGCCGAAGACACACGGAGATCCTATTAAGCAAAGCGGCGGCTGTTTCCATGAAAAGGTCTATAATAAAGTATAAATCAACCCAGTCGCGCAACCTAGCAATAAAAAAGATTAAAAGGACGAGAAAAACAAGAAAATAACGAAAATCTCCAAGAACAGAACCCGAATTCAAAGAAATCGAATCAAAAAACAGCAAAGAGGCAAAATTCAATCGTGAATTCCTGAAATTCCGACGAAATCAAGTCCGATCCGAACACGGATATCTCGTTTCAAGAAATTAAGACGCCAAGAGATCTGCCATTTCAAGAACCACGAAGCAAGCGTGTCAAAACCGCGAAGCGAGCAGCGAGAAATAGAAGAAGATACCCGGGCAACGTAGAAGAGGCAGAAAAATCCCAATCTCTCCTTGGATCTCAACGCGTGGAATCCAATTTCAAGGACCCCTGGGAATCTCGCTTTACCCTCTCTCTGTCCTCCTGGCTGTCCTCCTCCTTTCTAGGAATCAGCGGCCGCTCTCTTTTCTTCTTCACGCCCGACAACGAAGGAATGCTTGCTTTTTCACGGAATAGAAATACAAAATGGAAGCGGCGTTTAAAGAGGAGGGGGCGGGATTTCACACGCGGCATCGTTTTGGGGAGCAAGAAGTGGGCCCCACACTCTCACGTCCGTACTGAGATGAGCCCTGCACTCGGTCTGCGTCCATACTGGAGTGGGCCACCCGATGGGCGGTAGATATTCCCTTCAGGGTCTGAGCGGCGCTTTATCCTGCTGATCTGCAGCCTGCCAAGCGGGCTGTGGGCAGTAAATAAACAGCTGACGCAGATCAGCATCGGCATACGCTAAATACGGAAGGTAGAGATCTTGGAATCTGATAGGAATTTGGCTTATCGCTCACCAGATGACAGGTGGAGGGCCAGGATCAGGTGATTAATCCCACACGTGCAGTGAACAGGCACGTGTGCATAGAAACCTACGATCACACGAGGAGCAGCATGCGTTGACGGACAGCTAAGCCCGCCGTGGGTGGCCTGGCGGTTGAGGATGGAAGCGGATTGCCAGACGCCAGTGCAGATCACCTGATGCACCACACCAGTAAGTTATGGATGCCACCAAGAACGTTTCAACACACGACAGCCGGTTTTCAAGGCTCACGTGTCATGAAAAAAAAAATCTCACTATACGTGATATATGAAATATTGAATGGTTAACATAAAAAGGTCGAACCATACGTCCTAAATTCTCACGATATGTGAGATATGAGATATTGAATGGTTAACGTAAAAAAGTGGAGCCATACGCTTTTCTTGTTCAACAATCTTACAGTTCCTCTGTGCTGCTGTGCAAGGGAAATTAATTTAGCTGCATATTTTTGTAAGTTTCGGTATAAAAAACACCATCCACGAATAAAGATAAAGTCTTAACCAGTCTCTTCCGTTTCCTGTGTTTCTCACACCATCCACGAATAAAGATAAAGTCTTAACCTGTCTCTTCCGTTTCCTGTGTTTCTCAAAGGCTCGGGCCTTGTGTTTTCCAAATCTATAAATTAAAGGTTCATACTCTTTTCTTGCTCTTATCTGGATAAATAATATTCGGTAAACCCTTCAACTATATCTCTAGTTTATTATTTACTTTCATAGCTTTAGGCATAAAACTTAAAAAATATATATGAATAATATAATTATTCAATATTATAAATGATAACATAGTGAATTTGTTATGTGAGTATTAAATCATATAAACTATTTAATAAAATCTTATTCTTATTTATATAAGTTATTTATTTAATCTTCCTTTTCTAGAAATTAGTAATTATTTGATATGAATCTTATTTAATTTAAAAATTCTATTTATATGCTTTGTTATTAACTTTTTAATCTTCTTAAATGAAATAAAATTTTTATTGTTAAAAAATATATTAATTTGAGGTTGAATTTTTCTTTGTAATGAAAATGAATGGATAGTAAAGATAATATTTCTTTAGAAATTTTTCAGATATGAATACTCCATCGTGATATAGATTGAACTTAAACTATGAATATAAAATAGAGCATGGCCTAGGAGAGGATATAATTTCAGAAGATATTTTTATAGATGGTGATTGTGAGCAACATATTACAATTTTTTTATGGGTAGATGAAAGAATGCTACTAGATTATGGTTATTTTGGTGATATGATATGCTTCGATAGAATATATAAAACAAATAAGTATGCAAAACTATTTTCGCCAATCATAGGTTACGATCATCATAACAAAACAATTGTTTTGGGTGTTGCACTTTTCTAAGGTAAAACAACTTATTCTTTTATATTATAATTCAAAATATTTTTAGAAGCAATGTTTGGAAAGATGCCTCAAAATGTTTTGACAGATCAAGATAAGACTATGACTATTTTCATAAAGCTTAAAATGTCAAATATTGTTCACCATATTTGTGTTTAGCATATGTATCAAAATGCATTGAAATATT
Organism: Pouteria campechiana; assembly: GCA_036873735.1. Lineage (NCBI taxonomy): Eukaryota > Viridiplantae > Streptophyta > Magnoliopsida > Ericales > Sapotaceae > Pouteria > Pouteria campechiana. The sequence continues at coordinate 46,992 of JAYJMB010032921.1, forward strand.
TTAGTCATATATTTGTAGGCTCAAATACATTTAGTAGTGATTTTAATGTTATGTATATAATTATTAACAAGAAGAAGATTATCTCGAAGCATGAAATTCTTTACTGAAAAAGTAGAATATTGAAGATAACGAATGGTTTAAGCAATTATTCAAATATAGAGAAAAGTAGTTGTGTGGTTATGAAAGAGAAAAATTTTGTGCATACATGAAGATCACACAATGAAGTGGGAGCTTTAATAAAAAATTAAAAGTTGTTTTTCTCTAAGGCAAAATCTATTTTAATTTTTAATTTTTTGAACATTTTCAAATGTTATTGGATCATAAGTAAAATAAAGAATTAAAAGCAAATTTCAAAATGTCTCAAACCTCTCCATTTTAAAGTATTAATGTAGATATATTAAAGCAAGCTGCAAATGTGTACACACTAAAGATGTTCAAAAATTTTCAAGATAAATAGATCAAAGGTATCAATTATACCCTTAAATGCTATAATGATTCAACATTGAAGTAGTTTAAAGTTTCAAACCAAGTCCATGGTACGAATCATTGTCATATAATTATACAGGATGAAAAAGATATATCCATCACATGCAATTGCAAGAAATTTTCATTTACAAGGATTTTATGCAGTCATGTATTCATGTACTCAGAATTTTGTCAAATTTATCTACAATGGTCATTCCAAATAAATATATATTGCATAAATTGACTCGAGTAACTTCTAAAGCTTCACTAGAATTATCATTTGGTCCATGTATATTACTGTTCAATGATAAACATGAGATTACCATGTGCTATAATGTCTTGCTTTCAAACTTTATGAAGATAGCTGTAAGGGCTTCTGAAAGTGAAAGAACATAAAACTTCAGTTCAAAAGTTTCAATGAGATTTATAGATGAAATCGAGAGTCTATTGAGTGATACAACACTTAAAGATTCCAAAGATGATAGGTTGAAGATATTTGATAATAATGGAGATTAAGATACATGGCAAGATCTAAAAAAAAAGTAAATAAAATTAAACAAAGTGAAGAAAAATGTCAAAGGTTGATGTGGGTTAAAAGGGGTTATTGAGAAAGGTAAAAAGAAGAAAAGATAAAAAAAAAATTACATTCGTCAACTTCCAATTGTCAAACTACTCCCCCGAATTTGATATCACATGTATTAAATAAATTTATATTAATATTGTTTTCTCATATTCTTAATATTTGTTACCTTTCCTTGACCTATTTCATCACCAAAATTTAATAAATATTTTATCATGTATTTTGTACAAGAACAATGTAAATTTTTCACGTTCATAAGGACGATATGATCACTTAATGTACATATTATATTTTAACACAAATTATCAACCAAATCCAATGATATCTTATTCTCTCAACATTAGATTTACTCAATTATTGCAGGTAAATAACTATTTTTAATTTTTTAAGAAAAATCTCATGATGAGCATATGATTTTCTACTTATTATTCATCATAATGACATGGGAAAGTTCATCTCATATATTATGCAATCAGCCTATTGAGAAAAGCTTTATTCAAAGCCAGGTAAATTAAAAAGGTAATTATGAAATTATCAAAATAATATTTTTAAAGATTTTATACATTATAAATAATAAATTTTTATATTTACAAGAATAAGTGGCCATTAGATCATCTCGATTAGAAGCTATTCATAATTTGTCACAGAAGATTAGATAGCCTGTTGCTTAAGAAATATATAAATTTTAAAAATTTGCTCATTGATTATTTATTACAAGTAGGTTGAATTTAATAGAAAAATATTTTATTTCATTGAGATATATATTCAAATTTCTTTTTTTAGCTTACAATACTTTTATCATGAATATCTGCAATTTGCATTGTTTCTGAATATTCTAATTTCTTGCATCCTGAATACTATTAGAATAAACACTTTAGTTTTATCGAAAGAGCTTGAAAGGGTTGTCAACGCATTCTAGGACTGTTAACTAATCTTCTAGAGCATTGCTTTTAACATAAAAAGAAATCAAAACTTACAAAAATATGCCGCTAAAATTAATTTTCCTTGCATAAGGGAACTGTATGGAAGCAAAATTGGTGTTAAACATGAAAATATCTCATCTCGTGAGAATTTGAGCCAGGTGTTCACTTTTCTCATAACACGTGAGCCTTGAAAATAGGGCTGTCGGGTGAAGATGTGATTGGTGGCATCAGTAACTTATCCGCACTCACCAGGCGCGCGACCTCGTCCATCCCTCCCAACACTCGCACATTGGCATCGTAGGTTTGTCTTAGGTACAAACAGCTGTACCCGTGCGCGGATTATGGAAACTTGAAGGGTCCAGTGGGCCGTATGACGTACAACGGAAGATTCACTTGCCTACCGTGCAACGGTTGGTTCTCCTAAAATTTATGGGGACGGAATTGCCGCTGCCTATCTCGTCTTTACCATTTATTTGAGGACCCATTTCAATAGCTAATTTATCTATTTTATTTTTATTAATCTCTAAAAATTACATTTTTCTTTCTTTTCCTTTTTTATTTTCAGCCCACTAGAAGCGTGGAAAAATCTTTTACGATTATTTTAGCCTTCTTGCTGCACGCGTTCGCATTGGCGCGAAGGTTCTCACTGTAGGATCCACAGGCACCGAATTCTGCAACATGCGGGGGTTTTACACTTTTACTCCAACAAAAGAAGCATAATAATAATAGTAATTTATCTAATCCATCGATTATTTCTTACATTTATTGAAAATTAAATTAATATAACCTTTTAATACGCTTTCTGAAATGGAAATTTTATTTTCTACTTTTTCTTCATATTATTTCTAATATTTTAAAATTTTTAAATGCTTTTAAAGTTAATATCCATCTGCTGTAATAAAGGAATTCAATGAAATAAATCAATGGTATGGATTACAAAAAAAATGTAATTTCCTTTCTATAATTAAGATATACGTGCACGCTGCAAAGATACAGACAGCATTGCATGATGGTTGAATTCACTGGATTGGCTAACCGACCGCAATCCCCGGCCGGCCGGGTCAGAGAAAGTGAGCGACCCATCCTTCGGTTTCTCAGCTGCCCTGACGAGAGGCACGTGAGCTCCCATACGCTCTTGCCCCTGCGTTAGGAGAAGGAACAGAAGCCTTCCAAACTCCAAAGCGCGTGGGCCCCTTGATGCGCAATCTCATGTTGCATCCGATCCTTTCAAATTCCCCAGGCAATTCCGCATCCGGTCATCTTTATATGCGACCGTAACATCTACCTGAAGAAGGGTGGGTGGATGATTATTGATAGGTAAAGATGAGCGACGCTAAGGAATCAATACGCGGGATGGAAAGTTCAGCGCAGAAAATGTTGACCGACGCACTGGTGCTAAGGAATCTTCTTGTCCACCCCATTTTCAAACCTCCGAATGCATCTCAGATTAACATTACCACCTCCCCCATCATGCATCTTTTTCCTCCTTACATGTTTTTCCACCTCAGGTCAAAACGCAACCTGCTGGCAACGCCATTTCTTTACATTTATTTGTTAATGAATTATTCCTATGCTACCATTTACCAACAGAACTGTAGCATGGGGATGATCAGCCGATTGAAGCTTAGTGGAAAGTACTGCCAATTTCATTGCCTTGGGTTGGACAGCTGGTATCAGTCCACTGATATGATTGAAACCATGGATTCCATTATG
>JAYJMB010032921.1:50772-65509 GCA_036873735.1 Pouteria campechiana
ACTGCCAATTTCATTGCCTTGGGTTGGACAGCTGGTATCAGTCCACTGATATGATTGAAACCATGGATTCCATTATGGGATTGTTGCCTGACGCTTCTAACAAGGGTCTTGAAATTCAAGATATTCAACTTGCTCTGAAAATTACCCAAATTTAGTTGGGTAAATCAATATGGCAATTGTTTTATATCATCGTCTGCATTTAAAAAATAATTTTATTTTTTTCTTTCAGATGGATCATAATATCTTTTAAATAGCCAACAGCACATCCACCAGGCGTGAGAGAAATCTGTTAAAAAATATAAAAGATTATCCATTAACTTTTACAATCTTCTCGTGCGAATATGGTAGGTAATATACAGTACACAGGTCTCGGTGCGCAGGCCAACGAGCTCGCCAAGAGCCCACAGCCTACCGCTAACGTGCGCCCTCTGCGCCGATAACCACAGCTCTAACCCATTTTCCGGCTTTCAATAGCCGAATTTCTGCGCCTCTGTCGGCTTCGAGTCCGCGATGGGAGAAGAGGCTGCAAAGAAGAAGAAAATCATCATCGACACGGACCCTGGAGTCGGTAACGCCGCAGAAAAACGACTCCTTAATTCCTTTTTTTCTTCAGATCCGAACCGTCCATTTCTCGTGGTCCACTGTCATCAGATGCCACGCCCGAAATCGCACCTTTGGACGCAGAATCGACGGTTGTTGAAAACGCCACGATCGTCAGATGGCGTGGCGCCTGATCTAGTTGCATTTGATTTCTATGATTTGGACGGTCTGGATTTTCTGTCATGCATGTCCGGTGATCGATATTGACGTTTTTTTCGTTTGGCTTGTATGTGTTCGATCTCTGCGGTGGATCCGTCGACGACAGATGATGCGATGGCGATATTCATAGCGTTGCAATCACCGGAAATTGAAGTGGTCGGACTCACTACGATTTACGGAAATGTTTATACTACTCTTGCGACGAGGAATGCTCTGCATTTGGTAATTAGATCTTTAATTATGTGAGTTTGTTGAAATTTCATTGTTAGGGGAAAAGGAAATGTTGGATTCGATTAGATTGATGTTATGCTTGATCCAGCATTAGGCAAAAATTCCTGTTTTTCATTCACATGCATAGGTGTCAGGCCTGGTAGGACAGAATTTTAGAAGTCAGAAGTTCAAAACCAGCTGTAATTGAACTGTTCACTTCATGCCGCTGATCAGATGGTTGGGATTGCTTGCTCATTTAGATGGAATTTTGGATTAACCGCTATGAAGTGGGCAGGTGGACATTTGGGTGGTTCGGATTGTGTCATTTGTCTGGTACTGGGGCATATTCGAACCAGGATAGGTGTTCTTTCTGTATGATACTGTGATGGATTTATTTGACTATCAGTCTGGTAGACACAGTCTTCTTCCTCTGTGGGTATGGTTAGTTGTTGACTTTTTGCTTGTGATTTAGTTGGAATTTGCAGGGCGTACTGATATTCCAGTGGCTGAAGGATCGCACGTGACAATCACAGTATGTATTCATCATTTTGAATGTCTTGACATGCATTAATTGTATCAGACTCCTTTCACATGGCAACGGCTTATTGTCACTTATGCGCTTGGAGATGCTAAATCTTGAGTAGGAAAGGCACTTATAAAAATTTTGAGTTATATTCTGCTGCAAGAAGCTTTGAAATTGACCAGTTATTTAGCCTGTATGACATTTAGTATCAGAATCAAGATAGACCTAGCCTGTGCGACATTTGGCATGAGAATGCCCAGGAAGGGTATTGTTAGGAGGTTGATAGAATTGAGAGGTGGTGCTTTCGTAGCTTGAACACCTTGTGGCATGAGCCCCACAGAGAAACATATGAGGAAAGCAATTCCCTCAAACAGTATTAATCAATTGTATGACATATGGCTAGTTTGGAAGCTGGCTTAATATTCTGATGAAGAGGACCAATTTTGTACCATTCTCCCTTTCATGCTCTAAACCAGTTATCAAAAGAATTCCAAAAGTGAAAGGTGTGTTATAGAAAAGCAATGATTGCATCCGTAATTAAAAAATCTGTAAGTACTCTGAAGTATGAACAGTGTGATGAACCTGGTTGGTCGCCTCTCAATCATGACACTATCTGATTGAAAATCTCATCTAATCATAGACCATGGATCTAGGAAGGCAATCCTAAAACCACTCTTTGTTTGATGGGGTATTGTCTAGTCAATTGGTCACACTGTTACAGTTGTCAACCAGAAAATGCTGGCTGAATGTATTCTAATTGTGTTCTGTGTATGTTCTTTTTCTTTTTCTTGTCGTACCTTGAATTATGTAGGGGATGCTGAGAGAAAAAAGTCTGTAATTCCTCCCAAGATATTATGCACGGTCATGCAGGCATGTGCATATTCTGATGCATTTTCAAAACAGTTGGATTAGACAAAAGAAATCATGCAGATCCCTGCATGGTTTTGCCTACACGCAATTATAGGAGACATTTATTACTATTTTTGTACACTTTAGGTTAATGATGGTCATCACACATATCCTTGCATGGTGGTAACTTCACACATGAACATCGCACCTTTACTATTACATTCTTATGTTTTAAAGTTGCAATGATCATCTAATTTCTTTCTGTACTCCTGCCTTTTTTTCTTTATCCTTTTGCATGTTAAAGAAAGGCACAAAGCTTCGCATTGCTGATTTTGTCCATGGGAAAGATGGTCTAGGAAACCAGAAGTTCCCCCCACCGGAAGGAAAGCCAATTGATCAGTCAGGTGCTGAATTTATTGTTCAGCAAGTAAATCTTTTGCCCGGAGAAGTTACTGTTGTTGCACTTGGACCACTTACAAATATTGCCTTGGTGAGCTGCTTCACCCTTCAGCAAGTACTTTGAATCAGCAGCCTGTTTCTATGATACTTGGTTCCACCATGATAGCTAACAATTATCTTTCTTAACTGCAGGCTACTCAACTTGGTTCCACCATGATAGCTAACAATTATCTTTCTTAACTACAGGCTATTCAACTTGATCCTGAATTTCCCAAAAAGATTGGGCAGATTGTTATTCTCGGTGGTGCTTTTTCAGTGAATGGAAATGTGAATCCTGCAGCTGAGGCCAATGTATGCCAAATCCAGGCAGCACTCTTTCCTTTACATTACCTTTTGTAGTTATCTCAGTTCTCAATTATCAAATTCATCACTAGCAGTGAATTCCTGTTACAATGTTTAAGAATTTTAAAAATTATGATGATACTCATGCTATTTTTTAGCAGATATTACCTTGAAGGTAACAAAGATTAGCTAAAAGAAAAGATTCTTAAGTAACTTATTTTCCAGAGAGATCCAAGCAATGATATATAGGGTTTGAGTTGAAAATTTGTTGGGTTTTAATCCAATGACCATATTGCATGAAAGAATGAGTTGGCAGCCTGACCACAATATTGGAATCACAATTCACATTATGATTTTGCATTGGGTAGGATGTTTCTGCATTTCAATGAGGCTATGTTTTCATGTTTTTTGGTTGAGAATGAGTTTCATTTGAAAACATACAAACTAGTAGGTAGCTTATGTATGAATCCTGTACTACAATGAGAAGTTTCTTTTTCTGGTTTGAAAGTTCTTGACATTACAGACTATTGAAGGATATTAGTTTGGGTCACTCTTGCAAAGCTTCACCAAGCCATGCTGCTGTTGTAGTTTGACCTGCAGCAGCCATTTGCTATGTGAAATAATTTTTTTCTCCTTATCAGGACTTGATCATGTTTAACTTTTAAGTTGATTTGACTGATTTTAACATTTCCTCTTTTGCTTTTTAAATTTTGATGACCAGATTTTTGGTGATCCAGATGCCGCTGATATTGTATTCACCAGTGGAGCAGATATTTTGGCCGTGGGCATAAATGTTACTCATCAAGTTTTGATGTCAGGTGCCAGTGGGAAACCTTTGAAATCCATTGCTCTCAGAACATCAAGTTTATGATTCTAACCATGTGAACAATTTTTAGGCATGAGCCGAGGACTTTTGCATTAGAAGTTATAATTGTTGATCTGGAATAATTTACACAAAAGTTCCTTGGGTAACATGTGAATTAGATTCCCCTTTTCCTGCACTCTTTTTAAGTGATGTGACATTTACCTATCTTAAAAATCTATTTTTTCTTCTTTATTATCTATATTTCAATTATTATTCCAAATCTTTCCATCCAAAAAACTGTTCTATTTTATATTTGTTTACTTTATTTCTAATTGTTAAAACCTATTCTATCATGTGATTTTCCCTCTGTTCCTCCACTTTTTCAAAATTTACTTTTTCCTCCTCATTTCAACCTCCTTTCTTAATTCCAGGCAGAACCTAAGCAAAGTTTTACTGCTGCTCAATTTACTTGAAAGGGTCTGTTATTCAATTGTATGGATACAATATCGGGCAGTTGAACTTTTTCCCAGTTTACCTTCTTCGTCTTCTTTTTTTCCTTGGTTGCCTTCTTTGTCTCCCTCTTCTTTTTGGTTTTTTGTGAGGAAGCATGTGTGGTAGGGTCAGTAGGTGCAAGATGGGTTCCCTTGTCAACTCTATTGGGTATAACAGCTTTTAGCAGTTCCTTTACACATTTATTCCCCTTGCAAACTAAAATGTAGTATTTTAATTCTGACTTTGCAGAAGCTGATCGAAACAAGTTAAGACTTTCTGAGGCAAAGTTTGCACAATACTTGTGCAAGATCTTAGATGTCTACTATGCTTATCATCATGAGGCATATGACACTCAAGGTCTGTGTTTGGACTTGGACTGAAAATGGAAGGAGACAACTTGCCATCCTTCTATCTTGTGGTGATGGGCTTATTGCTCTTAATGCAGGTGTTTACCTTCATGATCCAACTGCACTTCTTGCGGCTGTGTATCCTTCATTGCTCACTTATGCTGAGGGTGTAGTACGGGTCCAAACGAGTGGTATCATGAAAGGCCTAACAATATTTGACCACAGGAAAAAAAGGTCAGTTGTTTTGCTTCATTGAATTTAATTCCGGTTTAGGTTTTACCTACATTATTTGAAATGGTCAATATTCTCTCCTGAAAGCTGAACACAGTTTGCATATTCAAAGAGGCAAACAGAAATAGTAGGAACACCGCATCTATCATACCCCTTACAATATGTAATTATGATACTGACGCCAACAGGGGCACTTTGATGGATCATGTATTTCGCATAGACTTATTTCTACTGCTTCAATCAGGTTTGGAGAAGTCAATGAGTGGTCTGATAAACCCACTGTAAATGTGGCTGTGACTGTTGATGCTGCTGCAGTCCTCAAGCTTGTCATGGAGCGGCTCACAAGCTCATAGCAGTGGTGCTGTCGCTGAACTGGCAAGGTGTTCTATGAAAGGTGCAAGATTTACTGGTTGCCTGCTTTGTGTTTGACATGAATTGTCATGATTATCTGCTGTTAGCATGATAGCCGAACCAGGGATTTGATATAATTACCTTCAGTCTCTTTGTTTGTATCAATTTTATGTGTCTGCCTGAAACTTCTGTTCATTTATATCATGGTGCATCAAAGTTTCACCCAACCAACGAATGCATGTGTAAGCCCGTATTTTGGGCAAATCAGGATCACCCGATTTACACCGTCAAAGTAATTCAAAAAATTACAGACTTTATCTCAAAAGAAACATGCTTGAATATAGAAAATAACGAGTTTAGTACCAGGTATTTCCATGCGTAACTCCCATGCATGTGGATGTTTGATACTGAATCAGGCTTGTTATTTTTACTCTATTTTTAAAGTTCAATTTTTGCAGCATCAGGGATTGCTGCATGCCAGGTGATCTGGATTCATTTCGGGCATATGGAGCAGTGATTACTCTTTAGGCATCTATTGATTTATATCATGACAGTCATGAATACTAGATTGGCCCAAAACATGTGCCAGGATCTGCCTATGATTGCTATCAATAATTAAGTGGTGGGCACGAATGTAATGCACATCAACTCTAGCTTGCTGCAGCATTTCTCCATCTCGAACTTGCCTTGGTTGAAAATAAAAGAATCCCCTTCAACTCTGCAAACAACACACACACATACACACACACAGATATATCTTCAGGTATCTAGTTCCAAACATTGCCCATGGTGCAAGCTCCACGTGGCAAATTGCTTCTGCAAGGTCAGCTCCGCTGCAAAGCAGTTCTTATTTCTAGGCTGTGAATGTCAGGAGTTGGCGCTAGCAAAGCTTTCCAATAGGTAACTCATGCACTTTCAATCAGATTATTTCCATGAGAAAGATTAGAAGTCAGATTCCAGGGAAATTTCTTTTGAATTTTCTAGTGCCCCACACCAGCTTGCAAACAAAATAGAAGGAGAAAGGACGAATGCTGATCACATGCTAGATAAACAAAAGTAAATTAGGATTTAGTTTTGGTATGAACATCTGCAGCAAGATGGCAATCTTTGAAGATAGCTATGGCCACGCCAAGCAGGTTGGATTGGGACTTTGTGCTAATTAACATCCCCTGATACCAAGGGACTTTCTGAAAACCTCCATTTGATTCTTATAATTGTTATGAAATGGCAATAGGCCTGGCATTGTTAAGTTCTTAAAATGGTTCTCAAATGGAAATAGACCTGGTGATTGATTCTTCGGTTCCAAGGTACTATTCCTCCCAACCACATCCATGCCGTTGGTGATTGATTCTTTGGTTTCAGCACTATCTCTGTTTATAACAACAGCTTGCCAGCGTCATCCACTGCAAAACACCCAGCGCTCTCTCAGGGCAAGCTGCATTGACGCACTAAAAAGAAAACAAGTTGGCATATTACGAAACTAAACATGGGGCTCTAAAAGCTGTCCCGCTTCCACATAATCTACAAGCTATGCTAGCTCAAAATGTGTTAATCCCTGTCAGTGTTATAACGTCACCCACCAATCTACAAGCTATGTGATCTCAATGTATTACTCCCTGTCAGTGTTACGATGGAAACCACCATCCACTGCATGTGCTGCAGCAACCAAAACTACAGCTCCGCTACGATGAACAGAAGGAAAAGGGAAAGAGAGATGCTAAGCTACCATTATAATCCCCTGATAACATCAGATCACATGAACCTGAAGGCCAACCACGGCATGTGTTTGAAAACAAGAATCTCAAATGACAATAAAAAAAAATGCTAAGTCAACATCCAGCAACATGAGATTGGGTCAACTTCAAGAGCTGACTTGGTATATAAAAATACAACATATAATTACAATGAGTTATGACTTAATTGACAGGCGAATATTCCACGATTGGAGGAGATAAGTGTGTTATGTAAATAAAAGCTGCAAACTCTATCACATGGCTAAGGAAACACAAAAATGACTGTCTCTGGAAGAATTTTGGTTCTCCCAATCCAATTCATGAGTCTGAGTGACCAAAATGGGGCTTATATTAAAAGGGCCGTTCTTGTCAAATTCGAGTTGAATCTGTGTCAGGTTGGTACCATTTCAGCTTCTAATGTCTCAAATCTAAGTATGAACATAGTGAAGGATACCCACAAAGATTTCTGAGTTGTTGATCAAACCTACCATCCCTTGAACCAGTCTTTTGAAGTCCAAACACCACTTGTCATCATAAGTTCGAAACATTTTACTGTCAGAATTTGTGGTGAAAATTGTTAGAGAATTGTAGCATCCCCTGCCAACTTGATGTAACTCGATGTTAACTCTCCATCTGGCTTGATGGCAACAAAAGCAGAGTCTCCTAGGAGCACAGTATGATGTAGCTGATTTCATGTCCATCGCATCATCACCAAGATGGTATAGTAGTATAATTTTCACAATGAAGTTACCACTACAGCACCTGTCCACTACTGGATTTATGATGCCATTTAATCATCAATGGATTGATCCAAACACCATCTTGATCTCTGCTTGTGAAAGCACCCACCAGTCCACAAATGGCATCCTCTTCAAACAATCCTCAACTGGAAAAGCATCACATGCAGAACAACAGGTTCGAGAGGCTAGAATGCACAGGACTAGCCACTGGGAACAGCTTCCACTGGGGCACTGTCATGAGGGTTGCTGAGTACTGCAATCTCTGGTGCTTGGGTGCTTCCAGACTCGACCACATGATCACCACAAACACCATTGTCACAGCCTAAAACCTCAACTGCCTGATCAAGGCAATATTCATTTGAAGAATCATCCCTGTGCCCATCTACACGTGTATGTTCAGTCTCATTGGAGCGCAAAACCTTATTATCCAGAGTTCCATAATCTGAGATCTTATGTGCAGATGAGTCACTGTTGTCCATGGGTTGTTCAACAGGAACTGATGTAGATAGGGGGGTTCTACTTGGCAGAGTATTAACGTCCATCATATTGCCAATACAAGTTTCCTCCACACTATTACCGCAAATACCACCATCACTTCGTGCTACTATCCCTGTCTTCTCACAGTCCAAATCATCTGAACTTTCACCTTGAATATCTTCTCGAACTGTGCCAATGCTAGCATCAACAGATGCAATTTCAGTCATGTTTTGGCCCTCTTTTGCTAAAACTTTACTGCCAATTTCTGCCTCATCATTGGAATTTTGGTCCCCATTAGCAGTTTGTCGCTCTCCTAGTCCAGATTGAGGGGATAAAGATGAGGGCACATCAATATCCATGACATTCCCAGTGACACCTTCCCTTGTAGCATTAGTGTGAGCGTAACCACTGTGAATATCATCAACCATCATTTTGTCAGCAACAGTTTCCTCCATACCACCGACATCGCTTGCTATAACTCCAGCCACATTGCCACCATCCAACCCATCAGTGATTTCACTGCAATGAACATGAACTTCTGAGCTGTAGCCACTCAAAGAAGCATTTTCAGCAATAGCTTGCTTGTTGTTTGCTACAACTCTACCACAGGTCTCCAATGCACAGCTGACGTGTGCAGTCTCTTCAGCTGTTTGTTGCCCAATCAGCATGGATTGTGAAGCTTTAGAGGAGGCTATATCAATGTCCATCATGTTATCCAAATCATCATCCTTTGTGGCATTGGAGAAAGCACCACCACCACCACCACCTCTGGCATGTTCAGTTCCACTGCAGCCTGCTTCTTGAACTCCTGCCTCATTGCCATTTGACGAAAGATTAGATATTCTGCATTGATTATCAATGATTCCTTCATCTCCATTTTGTGCGATGCCCTGAGGTGGAATTCTCTCATCACTGCAACCTGCTTCTTTAACTCCTGCTGCATTGCCGTCGGAAGAAAAATTACTAGTGGTACATTGGTAATCATTATTTAAGCATTTATCTCCATTCTCAGAGAGGTCATTGGCTGGCACTTCCTTATTGACCACTCCATCCTCTGGTGGAATAGTTGTTTGGGAGGGCTTGCTGTTTACCCCACCACCAACTGTTTTCAACTGCATCTGTGCACACACAGCTAATGAAACTGCATGATCTCGAATCAAAGAATCATGGGGTGGGTGGTGTAGCAGATTACTCAAAATCTTATGGTAGTCAAAGAGAGTCATAGATGGTGTAGCTAAACCCCTATCACGGTAAATTTGACTTGCCTTGATTGCATGTTTACAAAGGTTCCCCATGCTTGACCAGTTGCATTCACATATTGCAAACTCAGAGCCTGGGTTCCAGACAATATGTTCATATTCACTATTGAACTGGCTCCTGACTTTTGCAAATCTGCGCTGCACCACAACATCAGAGTCTGGAATCTGCAATGCACGCTGCCAAGAAGTTAAACCACTCTTCCACTCATCTTTTTGGTATCGAGCAAAATCATCCTTCCCTGAATACTCATCAAGCCAGTAATAGGAATGCACTTTGGTGCCCAACTTATCAACCAGCCAATCCACACGCTGATACACAGCTGCATCTTTCTCATTCATCAGCCTGAGCTTGAACTGGTGATGATAACTCTCAATGGCTGCAGAAGCAGCTTGGCTAGCAAGGGGAAGAGTCTTCAATGCAGCAGTCCACATCCCTGTGGAAACAGAAAGAAAGAAGAAAAAGCTGCCTGTCAGCATTACGAAAACATAAAAACAATAACTAAATAAGATATGTCAACCACTAACCCATTCTCGGAACCCATGTCGCCTTGAAATAATCCAAGAACTCAGAGCAGTCAACAAAATCTTCCATGAAATCTTCAAAGGAATTGAGATCAGCATTTTCTTTACAAATGCTATATACCACATGCCCAAGCTGTTTGAACATCTCAACAAGTGTTCCAGAATCAGAACACTTTGCCATAAGGTTTTTATGCCATGCATGACGCACACGCCAAAAACATATCGATACAGAACATTGAAACACCTCCCTGTGAAATCAAAATCAAAAGCTAATTTCTCTGGCCCAATAACATAAAGCAGAAGTGAAAAATAAACCACCAAGAGAACAGGACAAAAGCATACCTTAATGTAAGGATATCAGCTGAAGGATCATCAACAATGAACCCAGCCAATTTCCATGTTGGATCTTTTGAGTGAACTCGGTCATAGAGAGCTCTAATCCATCTGTCACTATCAGCACTGGCAAACCTTGGAGTCACGATCCAGGCTACAGGGATTGCTCTGTTGTTTGAATCAAAAACGAGGAGACTGTGCACAGGATACTGGAAAATTTACATGATTGAGCAAGGCTTTAGTTTCAGATAGCCAGGTATCATCATTAATTTCACGAATGGAAGCTGTAAGAAATTTAAACCAAACACAACCCAAACCTTTAACTTGTTCGTCCCAAATCTTGAATCAGATGCAAGGATACTGCGATTACCAAAACGAATCATCTGCTGTAATTGCCACTCTGTTTGGATGCCCACCACAAAAGGTTCAGAACTGGAGTAGTCATCGTAAAAGAAAATGTGATTTCTGTGATTATCAACCCACATGCTGACACTGACATCATCATCTGGGTCCAATTCATATGCGGAACGCCGAATGCTCCTCTCCAATCTGCGGACATACCTGTGTGTGAGAAGGTCATCTCGATTACATGGGCCACCTTGCTTCTCCACAGTTTCATTGTGCCTCTGCATTATTGTTTCTACAGGTACACCTACATATAGTAAGGACAAAACCCGAAGGCGAGCCTCATCTGAGATGTACGGCGCAAACATGGCACGGGTTCCTACAGCCTTCTGATCCATTGGACCATGGCAGGGTATCCCTTTCTTGTCGACATGCTTGTCCTGGTTGTATATGATTAGTGCAACTGTTGGCTCAGCAATCAAACGTTTTACAATGAAATGACAAACACAACCACGCTTTGTATTTGGTCGACCAGACGTTTTGTTCTTCTTCAAATTGTAAACCCTGCTTGGCCTAACCACTCCACCCTTCCTGTGATCATCTGGACCAAATGAACACCAATACCTGAACATTCACATCATTAATTCAGCAACAGAAGCAACTTTCTCCTAAGTAATAGAACTGACTTCCCACTCAAGCAGAATCAGCTAATCAAGGGACAAATGAAATTCAGAAGACCACTGACATTTACAAAAAAATCTGGATTGTTTTCTTTTTATTTTCTTATGTATGATTCCCAAATGCCCAAGTGAAAATTTTTCCTCTTTTAAGTGGAAACAACAACAAGAATTCACTTCACACTGTTAAGTAAAAAGAACATGGAACATCGAGGAAATAGAACCAATGTATAAGAAAGCTGTGCTACATCTTCCAAGTAATGCATGATGAAAACTGGTGCCAGAAAATTCATCGGAAAGGTAAGTTTCCTGACTTACAGGATATACTCAAGAATACCATCCACCTTTGGTTTATATGCCATCTCAGGAGGCCTTCTCCTCCTTGCTTCAACATGAAATCGAGTAGGACAATCTTTATTTGAGGATTCACCCCTCACAAAATCATCCACTCTGGAAAATGGGATGAGAGCCACTCTATCGATTGCATCCCTCCAACCTTCCACTCTGGACCACATAATATCAGATGCAGAGAATTCCGGTGTTGGTGGGTTCTGCACGGGAAGTGTCAAAATTTCGTCCCATCTTGCCATCTGTGAAAGACTAACCTTGTACGGTAATAACGCACATATTAAATTTTAGTAATTTCCCAGGGATGAAGAAGAACAACAAAAACACAACAGCAATCCAAAGCAAAATCCACATACATATTGTGGATGGAAAACGCAAAAGAGATTAGATGATGTTATGATGTATGTGGGCTTCCAGTCCCTTTTTTTTGTTGACCAGTCCATTAGTATCCATCCATTTGACAGGCCAGAAATTAGATAGCTAAGAACATATATTCAACATAATCTTCAGGCCAAGTTGCATCTATAGAAGGCCTCCAATTAACATTCCAGAATGCATCTATGCAAACTGCAAGGTTGCTGATGCAATCTAAATGAGGTTATACACATACCAGGCAGACAATTACATCCAGATTTTCATTTGTACAACTGGGAAAATGATGCAGGACAGAAGTTTAATTATCTCTAGAACAAAAATAAACATATAGCATCCTAGATTTAAAATATATAAAAGAAAAACAACATGATTTAATGTTGATATCAGAAAATAGAACAGCTTAATTCTCGATTCTGATGAAATCAATGATCAAATCTCGGTTCTGGCTAAGCTCGAACTAGCCATGTTGACCAGATTGTAGTGTGATGACACTTCCGTGATCGCCAATATACACACTAACCACCATCAACATCCTTGTCAAGAACCAAACGTCTATGATGGCATGTCCCATTGGACAACAACCACACCATAAACCTGCTTTTTCCAGTGGGATATGACACATAGCTCTATTTTTTCTCCTGATAAGCTATTTCCAGCCACCATTTCAATCGTAAAAGTTTTCCATTCAGCAAATTTTGGGCATACGGACCAAAAACAGTGACACCCACAACTTCAACAGATTCCACCAATTGCCCATCTGCCTAACTAAAACACAACTATTTCTGTACAGTTTTCCAGAAAAATTACAGCTTTCAATGGAAAACACAGCAGCCACAACGCATTTTTATTATATCTACATTTTTCTCCATTTACTCTTCCTTGGTTGCTTCCGTCATTCTTACTAAGCCCTAAACCTAAACAGCAAAGGGAAGGCCGAGAAACGCCGCCTGAAGGTCAAAACGCCGTAATTCTAGGGTTTAATGAGCATAAAATACCGTAAAACCCTAGAACACGAAACCAGAATCGGATTCTGAAAATTCCTAGAGATGGTTTCTGAAACTGGATTCTTATAATCAGAAGAAGAAAAGGAAGGAAGTAGAAGGCGCAGAGAGAAATTACCGTTTTGGGGGAAAGCGATGAATGATTTTGAGAAAGGAAGAAGCGGAGAGAAGCAGAGATTCAGCAGCTGCCGTCGATGACCACCGCCGTTTATGCGCCTATCCGTGGCCGTGTATTGAAATTTCGTAACCGCTGCTGATTTTACATAGGGGCATTTTCGTAATTCAATGGTTGATTTACCCACTTACACACAAAGGTTTGATTATATTGCATAGTCAACCCTTTATAATTCACCAAAATCAACTCTTTAAAATGATTTTTGATAATGCCATCAATACAATAAAAATTAAAAATTCCTAATTTATAGATTTATATTAAATGAATTTAAAAGAATACAATTTGCTTCAATGAATAGATTAAGGTCGTATTAATTATATTAAAAAATCCTTTTAAGCTATAATATATTAATTATATTAAAAAAATTGGGAGGTTGAATAAACTTAAATAACAAGTAAATCCCCACTAGTTGAGCATATTAGATAACAAGTCTTGGCCAACACTTTCGGCTTTCCATATGATTAGTTTGATAACATGCATTTTTAAAATACATGATGAATTGGAGGGACATTAATGCAAATTCTAAAATTAAAAATAAATATATCATATTAATAAATTTAAGGGGTATATATGCAAAATATCCTTGTTCCAAAAATCAATGGAGAAGACTTGTGATAGGGATGTGGCAGGGGCGCACTGCATTTTATCCTCTAAAAAACAGCCGCATTTGATCAATTGATTTTTGCAGGTGCTTTAATACTAAGAAGAATATGATAGGAAAATCATATTATTTGCAAAAAAATGGAAATAACAATAAACAAGAAGACATTTTTTTAAAATATCAGCGTATTAATATTTTTCAGCCGATAATGTCCTTTTTTTTGCATTTTCTTAAATAAAAGAGCCTTTACTGCTTTATTAATTGCCTTGAAAAATGGACTGTTTTTTAGGTTTAGAAATCGCTTTTGTATCATGCTAACTTTTACTAAAAATGCACGGGCGAGCCAAATTAATTGTATCATAGCCACCATTGACTTAGCGTCCCACCCCATGAATTGTGGGGCTAGCGTGTAAAATAAGGCACGGGGAAATGATTTCACCTTTTCATGTTATTGCAGAGTTTTTTATGCAAATGATTTATTTGAGACTAAATGATATATATTAAATTCAACCTGCTCATTATTTCCGGCATGACTTGCTAGATTCAAAAAATTATCTTAATTGGATGCTTAAATAATACGTCACGTTTTAACGCCAATGCTCCGTTCTCGTACAGAGTCTAGAAATATAAATTATAGGGTGTGCTGTGATGAGTTCAGATAAAATATTTTAGCTTATTTTCGTAATAAATATCATTAATAATAACAAATACGAGCATTTGTTTAGGAGAAATATTTATCTTGGAAAAGAAAATTTCCTTCCCTTTTACTTTTTTGATGTAATCCTAATAACTCTAGCTTTTTACACCTTTTATTGTTAATTTTATCATTTTTTACTAAAAAAA
>JAYJMB010032921.1:65609-82251 GCA_036873735.1 Pouteria campechiana
ACTTTTTTGATGTAATCCTAATAACTCTAGCTTTTTACACCTTTTATTGTTAATTTTATCATTTTTTACTAAAAAAAATTATTTACTTTGTAGATAAAATAATGTCATTACAGTTATTTAAAAGAGGTTCAAATCGCTTGAATTATATATTATTAGTTACAAAACTAAAAGCTATAGATTTTTTACTTTTTATAATTCATGTGACATTGCTTATTTTTTTAGAATGTTCTATGTGAAGCATAAATGACCTACAAATTTTATATTATTTCATAATTACTATCTTTATTTTTAGTATAAGCATATTTTTCTTTAGTTTATCTTATCTCCTAAGTTTCATCTACATTTCCGTGTCCATTTCGAAAATGTCTTTAGACCTAATTAAATATTATTTAAATTTATATTTTATTTATCTACTTAATGAACTTATTATGTTATTTAGATTTTGAATTTTAGTTTAATGCTGGGCATGTAAATTTTAAGTATAAGATGAATTAATTTTATTTGAATATTGTTGAATGTTGAAAATAAATAGTCATTTTTTTACTTATTTATGTAATCCAAAATTGGGATATAGTTGAGGTTTTAAAATTATGATCTTGAGTTAAGGTTAAGTTTAAGGCTTTAGACAATAGTGTAAGTAACAATAGTTGCTCCCGTACCTCTAGCCGGGTGATCTTCCCCACGTACATTTGGAAATTGAGGCCAGCATTCCCAAGTTAACTGTCCACTAACCACAAAGTCCAGCCCACTTGATCCGACCCATCCAAATGTGCCTGGCTAGCATATAGAGACTAAAAATTGAATCTAAACAGGGCATCGTGTTTGCCCCACACCGTACTAACAATGACCCAAAATTCCGTCCATTGAACAACGGTCTCTAGTCTCAGCCCACCTGGCTCACGTCTCATTTCTTCTCTGCGACCGACAGCGGCGCACGGTAAGCTCCAGTCACCCGATCGCGCACGTTAGCAACCATCTTCTCATCTGGTTTCTCATGCAAGATAGAAATTTCCCATTCCAATCTCTCTCTCGTTGAGAGAATTCCTCGTGGGTCTCTCCCCTCAAAAAATCCAATCTTTCCTTCTTCCGTCTCCTTCACTTCAAAAATTCAATCCCTCTCTCACACTCAAATGCCAGAGAATTAGGGCAAAATCAAAACCCTTCCGATCTCAATTCCCCAAATTCGACTATGAGGAAGCCCTCCCGCACTACATCCGATGCCTCGGTGGCTGCCCCTTCACGCGACGCGGAATCTCTCTTCCGATCTAAACCCATCGCCGAGATCCGCAATGTCGAATCCACCACGAAGAATGAGATCGAATCGAAGAAGGAAGAGCTGCGCCAGCTCGTCGGCACCCGCTACAGAGACCTCATCGAGTCGGCCGACACCATCATCCTCATGAAATCCTCCTGCGAGTCCATCGCCGCCAACCTCTCCGCCATCGAGTCCGGTATCCATTCCCTCTCTTCTTCGCCTCTCGAAACCCCCAAGCTCGCTCCCAACCCCGCCCGGGGGCGAATTTTCGGGATTGCCTCCCGCGTCAAGTACCTCGTCGACACTCCGGAGAACATTTGGGGCTGCCTTGATGAATCCATGCTTCTGGAAGCTTCCGGAAGGTACCTCCGTGCCAAGGTTGTTCACGGCCTGGTAACCAGGGCTGGCAATGCAGATCGAGACTTCCTCTCAAATTTCCCGCTGCTCGGGCACCAGTGGCAGATTGTCGAAAGCTTCAAGGCCCAGATCTCCCAGCGGAGCAGGGAGCGACTGATGGATCGAGGACTTGGCGTTGGGGCCTATGCTGATGCTCTGGCAGCTGCTGCAACTATCGATGAGATTGACCCAAGGCAGGTGCTTTCGCTGTTCTTGGAGTCCAGGCTGTCTTGGATCTCGCAGAAGTTAGGTAATTCTGGATCTGCCCCTTCGGTTTCTTCGGTTTTCTGTGATGTAGTGAAGATAATTCAGATTAGTTTAGGGCAAGTTGGGGAACTGTTTCTGCAAGTGTTGAATGATATGCCATTGTTTTACAAAACGGTCTTGGGAACACCACCAGGCACACAGTTGTTTGGGGGGATCCCGAATCCTGATGAGGAAGCCAGGATTTGGAAACTTCACAGAGAAAAATTGGAGTCTCTAATGGTTATGCTTGAACGGGATTATGTTGCTAAGACCTGCTCTACTTGGTTGAAGTACTGTGGTGAAGAGATTGTTGGCAAAATCAGTGGAAGGTATTTGATTGATGATATTAAGAGTGGTGAAGAGCTTGCATTGGCTGAGAAAGTGGTACGGGGTACATTAGATGGTCGGGATGCACTGGAGGGTAGTCAGGAGTGGTTGAGGAGTGTTTTTGGATCTGAGATTGAGTCACCTTGGAATCGGGTTCGTGAACTTGTACTGAAAGATGATAAGGATTTATGGGATGGGATCTTTGAAGATGCATTTGTGAATAGAATGAAAGAGGTCATTGATTCAGGGTTTGAGGACTTAAGTAGAGATGTAGATGTGAAGGAGTCCATTCAGGCCATTGCAGCAGATCCTGGAGAGGAGAATGGTTTTGAGGCATACCTTAAAAAGCCTTCTACAGGTGGCGGTGTGTGGTTTTTGGAGCCTAACAATAGAAAGGCAACTACTCCAGTCCCTTTTAAAGCAGGTGCAGCAGATGAGTCTGATTTTCGTACCTGCCTTAATGTTTATTTTGGTCCTGAGGTTAGCCGCATTAGGGATGCTGTGGACAGTAGATGTGAGGGTATTCTGGGGGATCTATTGTGTTTCTTGGAATCCCCAAAGTCTGCTGCAAGATTAAAGGAGTTATTGCCATACCTGCAAGATAAGTGTTATCGAACCATATCAACTTTATTGAAGGGACTGGAATATGAACTTGGACAACTTTCTACTGTCCTTGGAAAAAGTAATGAGATGGAAGGTTCTCAGCCACCAGCTATTATTGTTGAAAGATCACTTTTCATTGGACGACTCTTATTTGCATTGCTGAACCACTCGAGTCATATTCCACTGATACTTGGCTCTCCAAGACTGTGGATGACAACTGAAGCTAGGGCATCAATGTTCGGTAAGCAACCATCTAAGCAACCATCTATGTTAAGGAACTCCAAGTTTGCATTTGATTTACTTGTGCCAGATACCCCAAGGAAGCAAATGCTTGGTAGCCCTAGAAGGCAAACTTCATCAGTCACAGCTGCTCTTTTTTTGGTGGATGACAATGCCAACCCAAAACTCGATGAACTTAACAAAAATTTGCGAGATCTTTGCATCAAGGCTCATAATTTGTGGATTACTTGGGTGTCAGACGAGCTATCCATTATTCTGTCCAAAGATCTCAGCAAGGATGATGCATTATCCACAACAACACCATTGAGGGTGAGTCTTTAATATGCTTACCAGCACTTCTACCAATTCTTTTCCAGTAGTTTCTCTTCTCTCCTTTTTTGGCCTATTTCTCAAATTATTCTAGTTTTTCTAGGAAGTTCTCTTTGATGCGCACAGTTTTTTTTTTTTTTTTTTTTTGAATGGTAGTGTGTTTCGTTGGTGTTATCCAATCCTATTCCCAACAAATTTGAATTAGCTGAATGTCCCGCTATACCAATCCCCTCTATCATGGACTGTTTCTACATCATGGTTTTGAATATCGATATCAGTCCTCGTATTTGCTACTTGAAAAACTTATACGATATGGGCATATCGTATTGGTATCAGAATTGTATCAGTCTGTACTAGCTAGAATATTTGTTTGGACCAAAAAATTATGAAAAATATTTAAAAAAAAAGAAGAGGTACGAGAATATATAATTTTTTGTGTTTTGCATGTATAAATGATGGTGTAGTGGTCCCTTTTTTTTCAAGAATAATTGTTGTTGTCTATCAATTTAATTTATCTCGTTATTGACATTTACATCAAATTTTTTGGATGAAAGTGAATAGTGTGACTTTAAACATATTTTTCATGTTACGCATTATTCAATAAATAAAAAATTACTGCTTCATTTAGATACTCAAGTTCAATTGAAAATATAATTTCTCACATTTGTAATCAAACATATTATAGGGGAAAATAATGCCTACATTTGCAACATTTTAAAAATGAAAGATAATTTTTTTTTAATTTTCAAATCTTAAAATTAGAAAATTATCTAAAAGATGATATTCATTTCCAAAAATATTTCAACATGGAAAAGACACTTTAAAATTACCTAACATTCATATGAATTAAAGAGAATTCCTTTTAATTTTAAGTTCCTATTTTTTCATTACCAAAACTTGGATGAATATATGAAAATACTCTAAATTCCTAAAGAGCTTGTTTTTATTTGTCTAATCTTCTCCAATGATTTTAAAAATATATGTGAAAGGGATGAGAATGGAGCTTAGAAGGACAGGAATTGAATTTTTCTCTCAAGTGGGCCGGTACACAGCGGATATGGGGATACACCCTCATATCAGCCGATATGCCCCTTGTATTGGCTGATACACCCTTTTTTTTTTTAAACCCAACCAAAACAGGCTTGTATCGTGTATAGGGCATGGCCAATACAGATATGATATGGCCATATTGGCCATATCCTATCCGATTTTCAAAACCATGATCTACATTTAAATCTGGGTCCTCTTTGTCTTTTGTTTACCACCTCTCCAAGCACTCATGGGCTTTTCTCTTCCCTTTCTAGATTCTATAGCCTCTTGGTTAAATTAATTCACCCCTAATTGGCGTGGATGTTACTCTCTGCTGCAAATAGTTAAATCATTTAAGTTTATTTCCTCAACCATGCTACCGTTCCTTAATTCTCCTAAATTCCCTTAGATACATTCATTTCTGATTCCATATTTCTTTAGTTTGCTGGTCATCTTCAGCTTCCTTCATCATGCTACACATGATTTTAGCTCTGTTTATTCATGCGTAAATTGTTCCTTAATTATCCACCAGTCCGCCCTGTGAAGCATGACTAGTTTTATTTATCCTGTAGAGTTTCACCATATATTTATTTGCAACCCACAGTAACATAGAGCTCCAGAGGCACATTCTTTGTGCATATTTTCGTGTTAGTTTACATTATTAGCATGTCTCATTTACTTAAAAGCAAGCCAAGGGAGTTTTTCAAGGCTCAAGTTTGAGATTGAAACCCAGGCTTGCAAGCCAAGGCTGGTGTTGGGCATTTGATTTTCGTAGAGCTTGGGCTAACTCATTTTCATTCAAGTCGAGCTCAAACAACAAAGGCTCAGCTTGTCTCACTTTTACCACTAAGTTTTTTATACGATCCCTTGAGTACCATATCTATTTCTGTAAATTTGCTGTGTGTAATGCTGTTCATCATAAAATTGGGTGTCACATTGCAAAAGAGAAGTAGTAGTAAATAGTAATACAGATCTGTGATTTCAACAGGAAATTCATTAAGAATGCCATTGTACCTCCCATACTGGATGAAGTACCTATCAAAAGATACCATAAACTATCAAGTTGAAATGTTGAACATTATGAGATTCCCTTTTTCTACCTTCGATGATTGCTTTAGAGTAGACTACTCATTGTTTTGTTTTATGCCAGAAATGTTCAGGTCATTAATTTGGAATATGCTAACTGAATGCATGAATCACCCTATTTTAGTCTTCGTTGATGTTCAGTTCATATTTTAATCTCTGATTGCATCTGTAGTAACTTGAGTGAATTCTGATAGGGTTGGGAAGAAACTGTGATCAAGCAAGAGCAATCTACAGAGGCATTGGAGATGAAAATAGCACTACCTTCAATGCCTTCATTCTACATTGCTGCTTTTCTATTCCAAGCCTGCCAAGAGATTCACAGAGTTGGAGGTCATGTTCTTGATAAAGTCATACTGCAAAACTTTGCTGGGAGGCTTTTGGAGAAGGTGAGCATGTGGCATAGTCTTCTTGCTTCATTTACTTTTATTTATGTAAACATTCCTTTAATTATTGCTATCAATATATTAATTTTCTGTATTTTTAATTGAATGAGGCAACTTTTATTTATTTTATTTTTTTAATAAATATGGAGTTTTTATTAGTACACAGCACAAAAGTGAAGACATAAGGAATCCTAATATGCCACACTTAAGAAGGCATCGCTAATGGAGGCATTGGCTTAGTGACCTCATCAACAAACATCATCTTGGAAGAGAATGCAGTTTGCGTTATCTTTGCAAGCTCATCTGCCTCACCATTGGTCTCTGAGATCCTTTAGTTCTGGAAATTTCTATTGGTCTTTAATGGAACTTGTCAAAAGTATATCTTATATTTCCAGAAAATTTCAAGTACTGAGCAGTGTGTTACTCTGAGACTCTTTGGTCTTCTTTTCTGCAAATCATTGGCCTAAGGTCGAGACCACAATTTTGGTTGTATCTTTTCATAAAGAGTTTGGTTCTTCCTTTATGTGTGATTCAATTAACATGCTTGAGTTTGTTTTGTCTAGAAGAACCAATGGTTTCTGCTTGCACTGGAAGCAAACTGATTGATGCGTTTCATAAGCAAAATGTTGTCAGAACTGATGCCTGACGATCTAGTTGTTCTATGCATGATGATGAATGCCCTTTGCGCATGATTTGTGGAGGGGAGGGTTGCAACTTGAGCAGTTTATTTCCTGTTTTAGAGTTTTTAGACTAGTAGAGGTTTTACCTTGACCTATCCTAACTATAATCTAATAGGCTTAAACAAAAGCCAGCTCAAAATGCAAATACTTCATCCCAAGGCCAACCCAACCACCAAGGTGAAAAATGAGTTAATTTGAAAAAACATAAAGAAAGAAAGAATAGATATAGACATAATGGACTCTTTAAGGTTGCGTTAGCTCTTAAGACCATATGGGTTGGTCGATATGGACTATTTCTGGTTGGGCCATTACAGCTGGGTGATCTGTGACTTTGTCTTGGGTTACCAATACCTGTATGAAAGTCTTTCTCAGCTGTGACAGACCCTTGCAAGACCATCTCTTTATCTGAATATTAAACTTGCTACTTATTTTTTAATCTGCTGCATTTCAAGTATGTATGAGTTCCTTGAGATGGTTGGTTGAACAGATACAAGTGAATTTTTATTTTCGCCTGATCAGATGAAACCAGAAAAGTTGGAAAAATGAAATTATCGTACTGGCTTGAGAGCACTTCCAAATAGCCTAGTCATTGACTTCAATTTTTTATTACCTTCTTTTTTGTAGGTTTTCAGCATTTATGGTGCTTTCATATCAACATTGGAGGCTCGCACTCCTCAAGTTTCAGAAAAAGGAGTTCTGCAAATTCTGTTAGACTTACGATTCACCGTTGATATTCTATCTGGGGGTAAAGATTCATCCTCTGGTAGTTCAGGTTTGAATGTCAGAGAGGAGCACACGGCAACCATTTCATTGAAGCCTCCTTATAGAAGGAAACAGGCTCAGGTCCAGCCAAATTCTGCTAGCTTGGAACGTTTTGCGCGCTTGATAAATTCATTGTCACAGAGATTAGATCCCATAGACTGGGCAACGTGAGTGAGTTTCTTTATAAATACCTTTTCAGCACATAGTTGAGATTATGAAATTTGTTTCACTCTTGCTTACACACCATAGAAATGATTACCTAAACTGGTACAGCATGTTTCTTTTCAATGTTGCAAATCTGTTTCAAATGAGATGCTTGTTTTTTTGAAATGGCATTATTTTTAAGACATTGCAAAATTTGCAGGTATGAGCCATACCTGTGGGAGAATGAGAAGCAATCATACCAGCGATATGCTGTCCTTTATGGATTCTTGGTGCAACTAAATCGGATGTACACTGATACTGTTCAAAAGTTGCCTATGAATTCTGAATCAAATATAATGAGATGTTCTACAGTTCCACGATTCAAATACCTTCCAATAAGGTCAGTGATTTTTGTGTCATTTCCTTGAAAGCAAATGATAGTTTTAACATGCCTCTTTTGCTGATAGCTTTTGTTAGTTGGAATATTTAATTTTTTGGGTGTTCTTCCAAGGGTAACCATTACCATATCAAGTAGGCCCTGAGTCTCCTGACATTTCTAGATTCTCAGAAACTGATTGTGTGCTAATTTTTTACCTCTTCTGTTGTCTGCCTTGTTCCTTATTTCCCGTAACGGAGTTGCCAGTTGTCTCCTTTTATGGATTGTTGCTGTAATGTAAGCTTGCATTTTTATCATGTTTGTTTATTTTCCAGTGCTCCTGTACTTTCTTCAAGAGGACCATCTACATCGGCTCTTTCAACATCATCAGAGGATACACCTAGAAGCTCCTGGAAAGCCTATTCAAATGGAGAACTATCTCCAAAGCTTGAGTTTGATGATTCTTCAAGCTTTGGTGTTGCAACTCCTCTGTTGAAGTCGTTCATGACCCAGGTTCACACTCTTGCTTTTGCTACTTACTGATTTTCTTACGTTGAAGATCTGTTTACTGTAAGTCCTTTTCTATATATAAGGATAAAATGCCGAAAACGAAAGTAGCTATTAAGTAGCCATTTATCCAGGCATAGGACTAAGGTTTCAAGTCTTATCTTTTTTCTTTAGCTATTGGGCAAGAGGAGCCCTGTCAACGATTCTACACCTTTCCTTTGAGAAATGATAGATCTTTGATGAACCAATTTCTGTCACAGGTTGGCAGCAAGTTTGGGGAGAGCACATTTAGACTGGGGTCCATGCTCACAGATGGTCAGAGATTCAAGGACAAATCCACTTCAGCCATGTCAACATTCGGTGACATACTTC
Organism: Pouteria campechiana; assembly: GCA_036873735.1. Lineage (NCBI taxonomy): Eukaryota > Viridiplantae > Streptophyta > Magnoliopsida > Ericales > Sapotaceae > Pouteria > Pouteria campechiana. Next base: position 74,325 of record JAYJMB010032921.1, read on the forward strand.
CCATCCAGGCAGCAGGCCTGTTGTCATCTTTCACAGCTGGGGCTGGCAGGTCGGACTCTTGATTACCCATGAGATGTATGTTTCTTAGCCCTTTTTAAGAGAGATTTCCATAGCAAAGCATGCTTTTATAAAGTGGATTAGCTTGTCAAGCTGCAACTGGACAAACGACCCAGAAGACCATATTTGTCCACAGGCTATGAACGAAGAGTTCTTATATAATCTTCAATTGATCAATGATGCTATAAGACCAATCCTGGATATAACAAGTGCACGGAGGTCTCGGAGTATCGATTCTTGCATTCATATAAAGATTCATGGGACCTGGTGGAAAACAGTGCGTGTATAGCAGACCTTTCGGGGAGAAGGTATATTGAGATCAACAAGCACAGGGCTTGTAACTTTTAATTTTTTTCTTCTTCTTTTAGTTCTTTGATTATTTTTCTTTTTTTTACAACAAGATGGGGGAAAGAGGGGAAGAAAATCCGGAATGTAATGAATTTGGACGGTTGTTTATCTTTGAAGCCTTAGTTCGGTTTTGATTAAGGATTTTATCCCTGTTGCATAGTTGAGGAAACTAACTGGAAAATAAATGAAAGAAAAGAGGGGTTTGACGTGTCACTGGAAAACTGTTTTCCTGATACTAACTGTATTCGTTGAGTGGAAGATCCAGGCCTTAGCAAACATTTGGTTTTCTGAATCTGGTTTCTTTTTTCTTTGGGTGGCCGGTCACAATGCACTCCCCGTCAAATTATTTAAACCATCATCAGTTGTTGAATCAGGACAAATTTCAATCAAAGCTATTGAAGTTACGTGTTTTCTAGGGCATCAAAACTTGCCTCCCTAACTAGCTTTCAGGTGTGCGTTTGCTTTATGAAGGACATGTGAAGGTAACTTCATTGTGCAAATTGTCATGGTTAATGTGTTCAGAGAATCAGAGATGGTAATCAGAATAGAGACATGATAATGATGTCAAAGAAGTCAAAGATTATCAACTCTTTAAGATTTTGCTATTGCGAAAGGTGCACGTAATCATGCACACTTCAAATGGTCTGTAAAATTCACGCCATTCAATAGTTTTTTCTGTTCGGTAATTTATATCAAACTTTTTCAGCCGGAATTCAATTATAAATTATGATCCACTGACCATTATCAATCTAAAATTTGTTTAAAATTTATTAATTCATTCCAATAAACTTCACAGATTAAATTGTTTGATGAGTTGCATGAATCAAGTTGTCCAACTTTTTTGAAAGCCATTGCTGTATGCATTTCCTGTAGTCAAAGCTTTCCATGGGTCCATGAATCCTATGGTAAACATCCACCCAATAGAAATTATTAATTAAGAGCATAAAACGCGGTAACATTTCATTAAAACTGATTATGGGATTCTACTAATGATCTATGCTTATGTATATTTCAATGAGGGGAGAGGAATGGGCAGAAAAATTGAAACTCATAAAAAGGCAAGGAATGATGAAATGATGATAGTATATAAAATGGATGGTAATAGTAAAAATAGAGCTGCTGGTTAAAATATCAATAATAATGAAAAACAGGTGGTTAAAGATAGATAGGCTAAGTAAACGTTACATGTCATTAAAATGAATGCAAAATATTAAGGAAACCCTTCTTTTACTTTTTCCAAGTATCCCAACACACCATTCTAAATTAAACATTCCCATTGTTGGCCCAATTCATTCATTGTTAAGAATTGGACGGCTCACATTGCTTGGTCATGGCTGTATCAATCAATGGTTCTACTGGTTTCTCATGAAAAGTTGAATACAATATTTGTTTCATGAAAAAAAAAAAAAAAAACTCAATTGAAGTATGCATCATGTAAATAAGCATACAGTATCTCATTCCATGTGTCTGGGACTCCAGGCAAACACCAATGTATGCAATCTGCGTAATTGTCTGGGTCTGCTCTTTGTTCTTTTGTTAGGAGCTTGCCTCTCCGTTCTGTGTAGACTGAAGTATGAGCATCTTTTCTAAACTCGGATAACTGGGTGATGTTGAGAAGAGTAACCTTTGTCTTCAGCTTTTTTAGTGCGTCTGCCAAAATTCCCATAATTTCTAGATTAGAACCAGTCCCCCAATAGGAGGGTTCTTGGATTGGAAGTGATTCATTGAAACAGTTTCCTTTGCTTCCAGCATTCCATTCCCATCTCCTGCTCACACAAAGCTGAATTGGTTAGACTAAACTGTTTTCTGAATTTTTGAATTCAGTTGAACCTTTAAAGAAACTCACCACAGATGTGTTGGAGACATGCTCATGAAGAAGACCCCCTGAGTGGCAGGATTGATGTTGGATTCTAACCATTCAGACCATGTTCTCAATGCTAATCTATAAGCGTCAGTGACTTTATATTCTTGTACGTTGTACAGTGGTCCTGTTCTGTCAAAAAAGACATTGAAGAGTTAGAAATTTCATGCATGATATCCTATAATCAGCCAGCTATTCGGCAACCTAGACAATCCCTTTCATGGCATTCAAATCTCAAAATGACAGAACCAAGGCCAATGCTGCTGGGTTTCTATCAAGATCTCATTTTTCAGAATTTTCATAGAATCATGTGATGCCGGATAAGATGCACGGCTGGAGAAGAGCTTACGTAGCATTGATGATAGGCTTGTACATCCACCATACATAGCTCTCAAAGATGAAGACATCGAAGCCCTTCCAGTGTTCACTGTGTTTGAATATGGAATCAAGCTTGACAAACCTCTTCCGTACTGTGTGATTTGTGGCATGATCTGAATTGGATTCTACAATGAAAGGTGCCCAGTAGTACACAATGGCGGCATCATACTCCTGAAAATCAAACCAGGTGTTGAAGTTATAGGCCTAAGATTATCATACCAAAGGCACAAGCTATAATATGCTAAGAGACCCAAAGACAAAAACTGGCCATGAATACCACCACAGAGCAAGCATCACTGATCAGACTTTTAAGGTGAAAATAATGAGAAAATCTACTAATAACAGAGAGGCCAAGTAACCCAGAATTCTACTATCCTAATGATCCTCATTAAATTGAAATAGAAGACCAATACTCAAAAATAAATAGGTTAATGACACATTTATTTTCCGGTGTCACTGATTGGATCAAGGGCTATAAGAGATTTTTGCAGAAACCCATAGGGGAAGTTACCTGAATTCTGAAAATCTTCCTGGGAGGATCTCTTTGAATATACTTCTTTCCTTCAGGAATGGCAGATTGAATGAGACATACCATCGATTCCCACTGAGTTCTTTGAATTGAATCCCCCACGAACATTATTCTTCTGCCCCTCATCATCTCCAACATCTTCAATGCATCAAACCTGAGAAACCATCAAAATGTAATTGGATGTTATCAACCAAGCAATCCAATTAACGTTGGTTGGGATTTTACTGGGCCCACTTCTCTCAAGCGCATGTTTGGTCCTTCCAGATCAATGCCTGCTCTTGGAAATCTATTTCCAATTCTTCATGCTTAGATGCAAGTGAGTCATGATCACCCAAAACAGGCTAGCCTCATGTGCTATGATCTAGACACATGATGCTCTAAATACTCAAAAAAGTGTTCGTTTGCATCGAGCGGGGCCTACCTGATGAACAGCCCAGATTTCTTACATGTGTGGAAAGAACTGCAACAATTCACACGTACCTTGGCAATTTGCATGCATGGGGCTCCCACCTCCAATTCTGATACAGAGAATCAGGCCTCCCATTTCTCTGGCAGGTCATCTGCTTAGTCAAGTAAGGGCAGCTCTCCTCCTTGTACAGAGGCCGTGATTTGTTGTCCCAAACCCATCGGCCCTCAAAGACATTGCATCCCTCTAAAGATGATCCTACACGTGAAAAATTGAAGAAAGAAATGGCATTTGCAATCTTGGCCATTGGGAGGGCAGGATCAGAATATCTTCGGCTTCTGATCATTGCTCTGGCATTCTCTATCACCACCCGTGTTGTTCCGATGAAGAGAAGGGAGCAAAGAATGAAGGGGAAGAGGGAAAGAAGCCGGCGATCTGTTGACGGGAGTGGTGTCATTGTGGGTGAGTGTGCTACAAGACACGAATATGTTTCTTTTCTTGTAGTTTTCGTAGGTGTCTTTGAGTTGAAGCGTTTGAGAGCTACTCACGCAACAAACTGTTAGTTGAAAGAGCCTTGTCGACATTTTTGATTTGGTGTTAGTTTTAGTGGCCTTCTATTACAGCTTAGATTAGCACAGCTGACCTTCTGAAGCCTGGGGCAATGGATCAGGTGGCCACCCAACCCAGCATGCTCGGCTTAGTTTCATTTGAGTTTGGATGTTGTGTTCAAGTCCATAACTTTGTCTCCATTGTGTTAGCAATGCAAGTGCATTAGCTACATACCTTCTTTATATACATTTTGAGACTGATGATATATTTTAACTACTATAATAATCTTATATTCCCCATAATTACTGATATTTTTAAGTATTTCATCTTATTTTTCATTAAAAATCCTATATCCCCTCCACTTTTCTAACACAATCTCCAAGCTAATGCACTTCATTGCTACCGCACCCCTTACACACCTCATCCAAACGGAGCCTAAAGGAACCGGCACAGCTTGCGTGAGGTATAGCTAGGTAAATTTCTAGTTGGGTATGGATTATTTTCACGCGGTATCCAGTTGCTGATCAGGTAATTTTGTAATAAATACTTATTTGATTTCTTCTTCAGCTAGCTGTAGAGCACAGAATGGATTATCGGGAGATAAAGAAGACATAAAGGAGATGCTTGTTTTCTCTCCTGTCTATATCCGAAAATTTGGTCTGTTGTGTTACGATCTCAGATGAAATATGTAGGACTTAACCTTGCGTGTTTTTTAAAGCCTACGTATTTAGAATAGGCGTGCAAATTGGGTTACCTACATATTTAGATTATAGGGGTGCAAATCGGGCTGCCTACATATTTAGAGTAGGAGTGCAAATTGGGTTGGGTTATACCGGGTCAAGGTAATCCTAATCTTAACTCTATCTATTAAAACTTTAACCCAACCTTATTTGTAGATCAGAAGAGATTGAGGTCAACTCAACCCTTACCCCCTACACAAACTTCTAAAATTTGGGTTGAATTCCGATTAGCTTTGAGTCAATAATTTAGGTTTATCTCTTATATATATACATATTTTGATCTGTTTAAAATAATAACTAATTATACTAAATCTGTGAACAAAGAATAAATTTTAATATATATATATATATATTAATCTTAAAAATAAATATGTAAGGATTAATGTATTAAAAGAAAGCTTAAGTTGATATAACTTCCAAAGGAAAATAAAATTTAAAATTATACTTTTATTAAATAATTAGAAGTTGGTTTATAATTTTATTTAAAATAATAGATAGTAGATCAAAAACTAAATTTATCAATATTTTTTATAAAGTTATTAAAATGGGTCAGGTTGGGTTTGTTAGGTTATAATACGTTAACTCAATCCTATCTTTATTTTTTAAATTAGGTTGCATTTTTTAATCTAACATGAACCCCATGGGTTAAAAATAGTACCCAAACCCTACCTAAAATTCAAGTCCGGAGTATTTGAGCTAGGGTTGACCCAAACCAAGTTACACCACACCACTAATTTAGAATATTTATAGAGCTTAAAATACTAGGCATCAAAGTAGACTTTATCTTGAGTTCAAATTTCGTAAAGAACTATTTAATAAAGGGCTACTTAGAACAAAGTATCATTCATTAAAAAAAATTACCTAGGAGTGGGGTACTTGGAGTAGAGTGCCAGTTGTTCTAGAAGTTAAAAAGGCTCTACTTAGAGCAAGAATAGTCAATAAAAGGCTCTTTGTCACAAGCATAGTGTAAATTCTTTCAAACTACTTACTATTGGAATGAAAACTATCTAAAACAAGAGACATTAGAGACATTATAAAAAAATGATCACCAGAGTAAAAAATATTTAAAGTAAGAGCAAAACGGTGGTGACTTGTTAGAATTTTAGACAAAATATAAAGAATTTGATCTTATATGTTCCTCTTAAGACAAAATATAAAGAATTTACAAGGCCTAGATCTTTTGAAATGCCAGTAACAGGATGTTGGAGAAGGCTTAAATAATGCTTTAGGTCGGCTGATTTTATGTTATCCTGTGGCGAATTTTTCACTAGGAGGACGCAATTATTTCCTAACAGCTAATATCCAGGCATTGTTTGAAGGTCGAAAGGAAGGCACAACCTACAACTTCTGGGCCAAAAATGTATGGCCCTACGGGCCTTTCTGCTTCGACTGTTTATGAGAGTTTTACAATGGAGATCCACGGTTTGGATAGGATTTTACTAATCTGCCTTAACCCATCTTCAAATGTTACTAATCTAACATTACTGAGTTAACGAAAAAAGGTTTTCTTAAATCTGTTTGGATAGTGTATTAGAAAAAATTGGTAATTAGAAAAGATATCACATCAATCTCTTTTCCCATTGCATCCTAACAAACCCACCAAAAGAAGGATAAGGCAACATGCTTTCAAAGTAAAGGCTTCACAAGAGTAACCTTTCATGTTCATCAGTCTTTTGGAAGATGCCCACCAGCCTTGTTCTCAATAATCGGATAATGAACAGTTAGCTGTATGGAATGTGTCCTAAATATTAATTTCTGAATAAGAAAGTCCTAAAAATCAACCAAGATCCAAAAATAAGACATTGCGTTTTTTTCTTTTTTGTTTTTCCAAATGGGATGTCAAATGCATGTGAGCCCCATGTGACTGCTTGGTGTGATGCTTTGACAATCCATCCGATGCCGACATTGTTTAGTGCCCGTGACAGAACAAACAAAATGGAGGGCAGGCAGCAACCAGATTATTACGGCAGTGAGTAGATCATACTCACAACCAGATTTGTGGCAATCGATGATTGGACATCTACAAACGAAGAAAACATCATGTGATCCTACAAATGAAATTGTTCTTCCGAGCCGCCTCTTTGGAATCAGTAAAAAGACAACAAAAAGAGGAGGAAAAGAAAAGGTTTTGATGTGACAAATAAAATAAATAAAGAAAAGTAAATAGTTTTTAAATAAAAAATAGAGGATGGTAATTGAAAATCAAGTAACGATGAAAAATTGATTATCACGTTAATTAATAAAATACTATGAATTCTGATGTCATAATAGGAAAAATGCTTTGAATTCTAAATTCTTAATGGGAGAGGGAGAGGGAGAGAGTATTAGAACTTCTCTCTAAAGCTTGATGGTATGTATTTGTTAGACTTTGAAAAATACTAGGAATTTGGATGTCTTAATAAGGGAGAGAGACAGAGATTTATGTTTTGTTTGAATCAAAGGATTCTGGAAGGGTCCATGTATTATACTTGATGCTCTCTACTTGGCATTACCCATGAAAAACTCACGCCACATGAGAAATCAAACATTTTTGTTCACTATTATCAGTTTTGTGGCCTGAAATTTCTTTCCCCTCCTTTTCTTTGTTTTTTCACATATACATGACCGTTTGAAACAGCATAACTGTTAGATGTAAGTTGCTTTTATTGCATAGTCATTTAATTATCTTTATTCTTGTTTTGTAATTTGTAGTGTGCCCGAGTAACTATGACTGTTGCAGTTAATGTCTCTCGTTTTGAAGGTGTGATAATGGCTCCTCCAGACCCTATTCTTGGCGTTTCTGAAGCATTCAAAGCAGATACAGATGATTTGAAGCTTAACCTTGGAGTTGGAGCCTATCAAACAGAAGAGCTCCAAACTTGTGTGCTTAATGTGGTTAAAAAGGTTAGCATTCCTCTTATGTTGTTTCAGAAGGGTTACTAGTTATCTTATTTTGGTGGCTTGTGACCTTTGACAAGAAAAGAAAGGGATCGCTGTAGTTGCTTTAAAACTTTTGTAGTTAGACCTCATTTTGTGTTTCTAATGGTTGATGTTGGTAATGAATTTGAATTTATTTGTCA